>JAKCPI010007438.1:0-153012 GCA_023213315.1 Euborellia annulipes
GCCTCCACGCCTCAACCTCTTCAAAAGAAGCTTAAATGTGTGAATTTGTGTTGTGTATTTAAAATAATATTTTTTATGTAAAAACTCTGTATAAACTATTTATGTAAAAACTATGTATAAACTATTAAAAAAAATAAATGTTTCCCATTTTATTTTTCAGCCGAGGATGTCAACTTGTATTCATAATTAATTCATCAAAAGAGAATTAATTTTGAATATGAGTTTTTTATTTAACATTTTGAGATTTTTTTGTTTAGATAGTAAGCGAGCGATAGCAGAAACCAACACCTGAATGGATTTCTTCAAATGAATTTTGCCAACTTATTATGGCGCATCTTTATGAAAAAGTAATTATCTTTTTCTTATTTTTAATAGTATAGTCCATGATATTGAATTTTTTTTTTTTGAGAATAAAAAAATTCACCCCCCCCGATTCCGCCGGGGCCCCTGGGCCCTGGCCACCTCTGCCAGTTTCCCTTCTTTTGCCCTTTCGTTTTATTCTCTTTAAATATTTGTTTCTCATTGCTTGTTTAAAAATAGAAAAAAACACTTTTTATTTTCTTATGAAAACGAAAACCACAGAGGTAATATTCTACTAATGAAGAATACAATTTACTTGCTCTATTTGATTTAATTCTAGGACAAATGAGACATTTACGTTGTTAGTAGAAAAAGAAACATTGAAACATATCTTAATTGACCTTAATTTAAATTAAAAGAGATGAGGCGATCATAAGGCGCAACGGGGGACCGATTTCCGGAAATTAATTAACAAACTAGATAGTTATTCAGGGGGAAAAATTCAAGTGAGAGTTGTTCTTCGGATAAAATTTTATTACATCTGAGTTTTTGTAGGTAATTAAAAAAAAAAAAAATCTGTCAAATTTTATTGATTACATTATGTGTACTTCTAAAAGTTTTTTTACTTTACCGACCAAACAGAATTTTAATTAAATCAAAATTGAAATGAAGGAGTCCGATTGAATTTTGGCTTTTCCTAATAACAAAAAAGTTTTGGTTTTTTTGCAATGGTTAGTAAAACTTTTATTTTGTTTGTTAACATTAATCCTTAGTTTCGAATAACCTTGTTAAATTAAAATGGAACCCTTTTTCAGACAAATTTGTGTGTCATATATTATTTTCAGACGGAGGGAGTATTACTTTCCCAAAAGATAAATTTTAATAAACCTATATCTGACATAAAAATATACTAAAAATTGTAATTTTACGGACAGGTATTTATTATTATAGTGCGTCTGTCCCTCAGAGCAGGGTGATGGATCGCGGTCTTCTCGCGAGGGGCCGATGTATGGGCAAAATTTGTAATTAATATGTGATCTATTCTGCTGAATCGTTTTCTTAAAATAATTTGAGCTTTCTGACAATGCAAATCTTTTTCTCAGAGCAAAAATTTAGATCCGAATGAAAATTTTGTTGCAATATAGTATAGGTTTAATTTGTCAGCAATAAGGAATAGGCAGCCCACAATAACTGAGATGTAATAAATATTAATTTTTTACTAATAATATAATAATTTAATTTTTTTTAATCTAATAATAATAATAATGTGTTTAATAATAAAATATAATAATACAAATTTAATTATAGAATACATTGGAGTGACCAGTGTGTGGAACGTCCCCCGATAGCCATCAGTATATTATAATTAAATATAACCCTAAATGGCCTCGGCAATAACGGGGTAAATAAAAAATATATAGAACATACACTGTATGTAAATATTAAGGAAGAATTATTTTTTAACCAGCTTGGGTTTCAAAAAAATTGTTTAGGGGTACACACGGTTTATGACTTGAGTTGCACAAAAGTTTTTAAAACTTCCCTAGACCAGAGTTATATGTAAACTAGTTGGAGACTAAATGGCTTCATTCCTGTACATGCCAAAAAACTACTAAAGAGAAAAAAAAAACTTTGTTATAATTAAAGCCCGGATTCCTATAAAATTGCACATTTTATTTGCTAACATGTACGTCCAAATTTTCTATCCGAATCATGCCCCCTGGCAACTAGGGTGCAAATTTTATATTGCATATTTGGGCAATATTACCAGGGGCGCCGGAACGAATTTGAATCAGGGGGGGGGGGCAACCTCTTCCTATATGGAGATGATATGATTGCCCTCGGGGCTTGGTGTAGGGGTTAGAGTGCTAACCTCGTATACCGAACGTCGCGGGTTCGGACCCCAGGCAGTCCGATGATTTTATTTAAGGCATTTGGATACCAAATGGCTTAAATAAGAATGCCTGGACCCCAAATAATATATATTCATAACTGTTATCGTCAAAGTCTTAAATGGCCTAAGCCGAAAAGACTGTATGAATGTGTGGGTGCATGTGAGTGTGAATGAGAAAAAAGTGTGAATGTTAAAAAAAAAAAAAAAGTGATGTGATTGAAAGGGAAAGAATATAAAAAAAAGGTTTAATAAGAGTAATAATAATTAAAAAGAAACATTTGCTTGAATACAATTTTTATTTATATAAATATATATATATATCAATAATAATATTATTTATAAATCATGGAAATTATTTTTTAATTTTGCCAAAATGTTGAATTCTAAAGTCATTACTATTTATAAATGTAGCCATGATATTTTGGATATCTATTTCATCTACGATTTCTGGATATGTATTTATTATGCATACATGATTTAATCGTTCTTGCGTCATTGTTGAGCGAAGATATGTTTTTATTCTTCTTAACATAGAAAATGAGCGCTCAGCGGTTGCTGATGTGGCCGGGATCACTAAAAGTAGTTTTAGAATATTTCTCAGGTTAGGAAATAATTTTTTTGATTCTTGATTAAGATTTTTGTATTTTATTACAAAATCATTCAAGCATTTAGCTTGAGGAATTAATTCCCTAAAGAAATCAAATTCTCTTTTGACCTTTTCTTCTACAAACTCATATTCTTTTAAAATATCTATAACAGATTGGTCCCAAAAACGGGTTTCTAAAATAACAATTTTTTCGATTTGATATATAGTAGATTTGTTATTTACTATTTGAAGGAAATAAATATTTTTAATTTTCTTTATTTTAATTTTTTTTTCCAAGGCATAAAGTCTCAAGTTTTCATGTTATCTAAATTTTATTATTTTAATTCCATATAAAATGTATTTAGAATTTAGAAATACAATAGGTCTATATAAAATAAAAAAAATTTCTTACTTTTTTAATTTTTTTTAATTTAAATAAAAAAAATTTTAAAATATATCATTTTTAAAACTAAATGAAATAAAAGAAGAAATTTTGCCCCCCCCTGCCCCCCCCTGTAGGATGCCAGGGGGGGCAATGTACCCGTGCCCCCCCCAGTTCCGGCGCCTATGAATATTACATAAAGTTGCATATTTAAAACTTTTTCAATATTTTTAACATCTTTCGGCAAAAGTTTTAATTTATTTTAATTTTTTAATCAATTTTCTCAAAATTCGCCCCAAAATTTTTGATTAAAATTCAAAAATCAATATTTTTTAGATCCTCTTTAAAAAGTATATTCTCATTTCGCTCTCAAAATTTTTTGAAGCACACTTGACTCTTGTACTTCATAGGAAAAATAGGAGAAATGGTTGTCATGGTAACAAAATATAAAGATCTTCCCATGTTTATAAATTTTACATCTTGATAATTTAATATATCGACGGAAACTAAATATATGTCGACACAAAAATCTGGTGTGACAAGCATAGAACACAACTTTCGATTACCGAAGGTGCAATCATCACACCAGATTTTTTTTACATTAAATTTAGTTTTTTTCAATCAGTTTTCAGTCAATTTTGTTTTACACTAGGAAGCCATTTACTTGATATTTTTGTCATATATGTATAGGCCCTATTGCTTATTTTAATACTTTTACTGCATATTATATGACATATTTAGGGGTTTTTGCTGCATAAAAATCTGGGCTTAAGATATAATCATTGCTCTAAAATATAAATTATTACTCTCGTTTATTTATATGTAGTATTTTTCAAATAATTAAATACTTTTATTGCTAAGTTTAAAAGAGCTTACGGTACTCTTTTTACTGAATGCGAATCTCTGATTAGATGACTAGCCAAGCTCGCCTGGCGGTTTTGCCCCTTGCGCATAGGCAACCTCTACTCTGTTCTGTTTATTTGGCTGCGGCCAACTCGTCAAAAATTTAAAAAATTTTAAAAAAATAATTATAAAATAAAAAACAACTTGTCTATCTAGTCAGAATATTCTTCCGTGTTTTTTATTAAATATATAAATACTTGACCACATCATACACATTCTTTCTTATATTAATACTATTGAATAATTCAAATTTTAATTATATACTACCGGTAATTCCTGAACCAAAATGAAATTGCGCTAGGTCTCGTCTTTCAGAAAATTCAAGTAGGGGAACATGGGGCAAGACGGGGTAGCGAGGTAAGATGGGGTACCATAGCTAGTGGCTCTATTGGTGCTGCAATCAAGCGGCAAACGGTGGAAAATAGTAGTTTTTTTTTTTTTTAATACACCATGTAGTAGTTTTAGATTGAATGAATGAATTTTGATGAGTGAAAATTTGACTATATTTGTATATATAATATATATTATATTGAATGCTCAGAGGCCCACATCTTGTGGGTACGTGGCTGGCGACCACGACCTGGGACTGGCAGTCCTGTTTTTTACATGTCCCTTCCTTCTATATTTTCAAAAGGCGTCAGACCGTGCGGCGCATAGGCGTCGGAACTCGGGGGGGGGGGCAAGGGTACATTGCCCCCCTGGCATCCTCTAGGAAGGGGCAGAGGGGGGCAATATGTCTTCTTTTATTTCATATATTTTTAAAAATGATACATTTTCACTTTTGAAAAATAAAATCTTCTAAATTAAAAAAATTAAAAGTGTAAGAAATTCATTTTTTCCAAAATATTTTATATAAACCCTATTATATCTCTAATTTCTAAAATCATTTTATATTGAATTAAAAGAAGAAAATTAAAAATATTTATTTCCTTCAAATAGTAGCCTATAAATAGTCTAAAAAAAATTTTGATTAAATCACTAGCAAATTTTTTAAAATTTAATTTTATTAAAATTGTGATTTTATTTAAAATTTTTAAAGATTTATAGTAGATTTGTTTTTGTTTGAACATTAAATTATTTTAATTTTCTAAAAAAAATTTTGCCCCCCCCCCCCCCCCTCTGATTCAAATCCGTTCTGGCGCCCCTGGTGCGACGGGCCGGCCTGTTCTATTTCTATACGGTATATGTTAATAAATAGAGAGAGAAAGTATTGGATTCATGTCAAAAATACGATGTCGAGAATTTTGATGAATATTTGTTTTGAGATTCCCTGAGTTCAAAAAAGTGGATTTCGCGACATGGTCTGTCTGTGGGTGGGTGGGTGTTCAATTTTAAACATGAAGGAACGAAAAATCTGGTGCGCCAGTCATACCAGATTTTTATATTTACACATCAAAAACACTCCTAATAAAATTTACTATGGTTTTTAGATAAAATTTTTTATATTATATTTTTATGAGGTGTTATCTTCTTCATAAATAGAAGAAAAATATCCTTATTGTTTATATTTTTTAACCCTTTATTGTGACCTGAATAGAAAGTGAAATTTTTAAAGAGTTATTTGGAGCTTAGATCGGAAGTCTCGGCGTCCTTGAAAAGTCATTTTTAGGTAGTGATTGTGCAATATTGAACTCATTTTTACTTTCATTTCAATAAGTAGTTAGATGACCGCCATGCGACAGAAGCAAATAAATACGTTTACGATCAGTGAATTGAGATAGAAAGTTTGTCGATTAGATCACATTTTGATGATTACTTTTGTTTGTAGATTGAGATGGAAAAAGTCGGAACTTTCTTTTATCTAGTATTTTATTTTAATAGTAAAATAATACAATTTACCATCTTACAGAATTCATTCAATTTACAAGTTATGTGATGTGTAGAGAAAATTTAGTTGTGAAATTACGTTTATAAAATTTCATATTTATGATATAAAAATCTTAATTTAATCAAGGAAGGATATATATATTGGTCGGTCCAGTACAAGACCGGTCTAACTCAAAAAAATCGATTTTTCAGGAGAGCCGATTAGAGTTTCTGCTTTTCCTTTCCGTTCACGACTGTTGCCTGCGGTATCCGATTTGACTGAAATTTTGCACCAATCATCACAATCATAGAACTCTCCTATAAATTTCCAAAGGTTTTTCCCACTCTCTACCATTATTATTTTTTCTTCAGTAATCTTGAGGAAAAACTCCAAGATGCTCCTTTCTTGCACCGAAATATTTCAGGTTTTTTAAAGAGATGATTAACTCTTGCACGGTACCCCGCTCCACAAATCCAAGATGGCTCACTTTACCCGCACTCAATCTAGGGGTGATCTAAGGTTTTATTTATGTGAGTTTACGAGAGTAAAATATATTTCGGGTTAACAATCCGAAATATATTGAGTATTTAAATTTGTTATATTACTTTTTTACCCTCGTGAAACTCAGATAAATACAACCTTAGTTCAAAATGTTTCACTTGAAACCCACACCGCAATCCTTAAATTTAACTAGGGGTGATCCACTAAATTGTTTGAGAAACGGACTTGCACAAGAAAGTAGAGGCAATTTGAAGATAATTTGTTTAAAAAACTCAAAATTGCTTTTTGGTTAGACCGGTCTTGAACTGGGCCGATGATATTGCCTGCTGAGAATCATAGTGGAGAAAGTCCGAAATTAAACAATTCGAGAAAAGGCGTTTGAAAGTTTTATAAACATATACATTATTGAATAGTATTGAGAATAAAGCGGAAGTTAGACAAATAGCAGCTGGTTGTCTAAGAAATATCTTTTTCAAAGAGACAATAGGGGATCGGTTTATTAATAAAAATTTATCTTTTAATATATTAGTGAACGGTAATTTGGGTGATAATGGTTTATTCTCAATATATTGAATAGATGGTACATTTAAATAGACGGGCAACAAATGAATAGGTCAAAATCAATAGCAAAGATTGGAAATATATTTTCGTCACTTTGCTCTCAAAAGACAAGACCTTTTAACATCGTTTGCTAGGCTTAACTCAAAAATTGAATTTTAGGACTTTATTAGATTTAAACTTTCTACCGTAGGTTCAAATTTAAAAATTATTTATATATAAAAAATAAAATAATATTTTTCCTTTTTGACTTTCGCCACTCTGATTCTCAGCAGGCGATATTATCTTTTCCCTAATTAGTTATAAAATAATCGACAGACCCAATTAGTCACTAACGTTACACCCACAAATAGATAATCAATAGAACCAATCAGCAATACTTAGGATGATCAAAAAGTTTGATTGTTTATTTATTTATTATCTTTAAGCGCCATATATGCGGAAAAGTAGGTCTACCTTAAAAAAATCATGTATAATTCTCTTATAAAATTTTTTAACACTCTACTCTTGCTCCAGAAGATAGGGGGTGTATTTTTAAAGGTTTTTTTTATGCATCTAAAGTCATTTAGACCCAGTCCCTATTTATTTCATTTGATATAAACTTGCAAGCGAGCCCTAGGCCCTACCAACAAGAGTCTTCTATCTGTGGGCTACGGCTCTGTGGCAAGCTCTAAAATCTTAATTTGGGAGTACGAGCTTTAACAGTTGATGGTATATATTAAAAATGTATAACTTAGGGTTTATTTGTTTAAGAAACAACGTTTCGGCTACATATTATGTGGCCTTCTTCAGATATAATTTAGATACAACCAGAAGAAAGAAACTCATATTTCAAAAGTGGTCGAAATGTTGTATCTTATACCTAGTGGAACGAAAAATGCAAATCGAATTCTAATAGGGCTCAAAAATTGTTTTAAAAACTCTAAATATTTTAAATTTATCAAGTTTAGGCCTTTTGCTCGAACTTGAAATATAGTTTTTAAATTTTTTATTATCAGGCAACTAAAATTAAGTAGGTAATATAAATTGTACTCAAGGTTATTTGTTTCAATTCATTGAATTAAAAAAAAAACCCTAAAATTATTTTATATTCCCAAATATGTTTCAACTAGTGCCAACGGTCGCCAGTAACAATTTAATAAAAATTAAGTACTTCAAGCACGCTAGTAGAAACCAAAAAAGTTCTACTTCTATATTTTGCGCAAACTGAACATCCAATGTAGGATTGTTTTACAAAATCTTTTTTATTGATTAGCATACAAATGTTTTTTTTTTTTTTTATTTGTTTAATGACTTTTTCGGCAACTAAGGCCATTTAGCCCCCATCATATCATATTTATTTCAAATGATTGATGTCAATTCAAATGAAGTAAATTTTTCTCGCTTGGGACGGAAAGCGAACCCGGGATCTAGGCACGAGAAGCTAATATATATCTTCTTTCTGAGCCACGGGTCACGGGCATCACACAAAAATAAAGTTTGGAGCCCATTAGAATTCGAAACTTGAAAATTTGCATTTTTTTGTTACAAACTAATATATGAACCCTGTTATGCAATGGTGTGTCAAAGACCAAATATCGAGTTTTGAGAAAATCAACAATAAAGTTTTTTGTTTTCAATGGAATATAATTATTTTTTTCAATTATTTTGGTAAAAAAAAATAAATATAATTTTTTTTATAATTAATTAAAAAAAAAAATAATTAAATTAAAAATATAAAAAAAAATTTTGTGTTTTACAAATTTTAATATTTTTTTTTCTTTTTTCCACAATCAAAAAAAAATATAATCTTGGCTTGGACCTTGTTTTGAAAAGTACCATTTTTCAAAACAAAACCCTATTCATATTTATTTCATATTATCATCATTTATCATTCATATTCACCATGTTTTATTTTTAAGTTTCCGTAAAAAAATAATTAAACAATAGGTCGTTTTGATAACTTACCTACCACAACTTTAAAAAAGAAATACTGGTGTTTGTCCTTCAGCTGTTTTAATGGGAGGCTATTTTAATGTTGGGGTAGGTAAGTTATCAAAACGGCCCATAGGGAGGCTATTTTAATGTTGGGGTAGGAAAGTTATCAAAACGACCCATTAATAAATATGAAACAAATTATTGGCACGCTGTGGTGGTAAAATTAGACAAAAATTCTTTTTCTATTAAAAATAACATGATATTAAACAAATATTGCATTATAAAGTTTATTATAAAAGATAGATACATTATTCATATTTAAATGCGAACATATATACTGTTTATTAAAGCTTTTGTGCTTTATATTATTATTATTATTATGGGAGTTTTTAATTATAGACCACATTTGTTATTAATTATTTATTAAAAATATAAATACTGTTCACTTGAGTCGGAGCAAGTGCACAGTGCTTGAAAACGACTAAGCAGTCGAAACGTTATATAGTATTTATATTTTTAATAAATAATTAGAATAATAATTAAAAACTCCCATATCACACATTTCGTCTTATCAATTCAAAGCAAATGCACGTAATTATTGTAGAAGAGGATAGATTGATAGTAACAGGGAAGACCAAAGAAAGAAGAGCTTCTATGTTGAAATTAACCACGTCCTGGTTGCGCCAGTGATTTAATGTAGATCTTATATAAAAATATCAATCTGATATCAAATGACTGAATTCTGACAGCATGAAAATTACAAAAAGAAATAATTAAGAATTTTTATTTCGTTAGATTTTTCACATCTCTCCTCTTTGTTATAACATACTTCATATTCAAGTATTTGTGCATTTCATTGTTAAGTGTTAAGGTGCGATCACACCTGAAAATGACTTGCGTTTTATTGACGAGGGTTCTAACCGAGTCCGAATTGAGTGGGGCTCATACACGAAGACTTGTGTGAAGTGACGTGATCTTCCAACTCTGTTATTTGGTATATGTCGTCACTGTAAACTAGGAACCGACCGAATATTCGGTTTCGGTTACGGTTTCGGCCAGTTTCGGCCAAAAATCATGGTTTCGGCCGTAGTTTCGGTTTCGGCCAAAAAGTGGCCGAACCTTTCGGCCGGCCGAAACCAGAGTCTGAAAAAAGTGGGATGAGACTCGCATGCAAAAAAAAATAAAAAAGGTCAAATAATTTGCTCTTGAGGGAGAAAAAAATTTTAGTCTCCCTAAAAAAAAGGTAAAATGATTTTCACGGGAGGGAAAAAAAAATTCAAAAAAAAAAAAGTAAAATGGAAAAAAATTTTTATAGGAAATACAAGTTTCGGTTTCGGTTACGGTTTCGGCCGAAACTAAGGTTGAGGCCGAATATTCGGTTTCGGTTTCGGCTGAAAATCTTGTTTCGGTCGGACCCTACTGTAAACAATATTTTCCACTTGAATGATACTACCTTCTTTCCCAACAATTTATTTCTAAATAAACTTTATAAAACCAATTCAAGTTATATTAAGAAATATTTTTTGCAAATTTTAAGTAAAAAATATTTCTTAATTGAATATTTAATAAATTATATTTTATTAAATAAAAAACATTTGAAATCAATTTGACTTGACTTTACATATTTTACTTGCAAGTTTTAATAAAAATATAAGTTATCTTAATATCATTATTTTTTTGTATTATTATTACTTAAATAAACCCTTTTTTTATCATTTAAAATTGGCCTCGGAAAACAATTCCATTTGGCAAATATATATTGTCAAAAATGTCTTTATTAAGAAACCGAACAAACAGTTGATTTATTGAAAAACTCCGCCACGTTGGTGATTTCAGAGAGCGGAGTCAGTTTCCGATTCAACAAATTTGGATCGCCACCAGAGTCAGCAACGTGACGCAGCTCAGTTCAACTCCGTAACGACGGCAGAGTGTGCACCTCCATAGGCATGCATAGGTTGGGTTCGCCACCGTACTCAACTCATGTCCCGGTGTGATCGCACCTTTATAATTATTTTAAATATTAACTTATTATATATTCTAATTTGTATTCAACATTTCTTAAAATTTGTAATTAGATATTAATCAACTTCTTTTTAAGTTATATTTAAATGCACTTTAATTTTTAAAAATGCTCTTTGAGCATATAACATATATATTTATATAAAATAATATTATTATATATAAATATTTACTAAAATAGTATATTTATAATTATTATCATTCATCATCATCATCGTCGGCATATTCATCGAAGCCATAACTGATTTTAGGATCCGACTTGAGATTTCTCCTTGCCATCTGTAGACAATTTTGGATAGCTTTTGAACTGGTGAGATCTTCTGGGAATTGATCGTATCGATTGCAAATAGAAGCGTCTGAGCCTGCCTCAATCAACATTTGAACTATTTCTAAATTATTATGAGCGCTGGCCGCATGGAGAGGAGTTTCTCCTAATTTGTTCTAAAAAAAAAAATCAAAATTATATAAATAGTCATTTTAAAGATTTTTTTTTTAAATATTAATAATTACACAGCTATCAACTAGTAAATAGCTCATTTCTATATTACTTTCTCTTACATATATAAATATGCGAAGATAAGTTTTCTCGGGTTAAGTCGCGTGTGATGTTGAGTGTTACTCGACGTTTCGGCTCTCCTTTTGGAGCCATTTTCAAGAGTATGGCATTAGCGGGGAATCGTTGAGGTAGTTTGTTTACGGGATCTTGCTGGTCCCCAGGTCAATTTGGTGGATGCCTCAGAGGAGTGGATTGGTCTTTGAGGGCTGGAGGAAGGTTGGGTGTGAGTAATTGTGTTTGTGTTCGGTTTAGGTTGACTACGGGGGCCTCAATCTGCCTACTTCCCAAGTCGAGGTGTTATTGGTTTGGTTAGTGGATGTCTCTGGCTAGTTTCCAAACTAGCGATCAGACGTTTCTGACCCTCGTTAGGGATTTAGTTTCTCTCCCCAAAATTATCCTTAAAAAATCAGATTAGATAAATTTTCAAACAAAAAACTGAATGAACTTTATTTTAGTAAGTCCATTTGTGCTGGCTTTGAGAAAATCGAATAAAGCAGATACGTCAATAAAGTATTAATTACTCTTTGGCTGTTTGATTTAAAAACTTGGATTGCATGTCAGGGGTGTACAGTGAAGGACAATATTAAGTCCCACCCATGCGTTTTCTACTTGTGATTGTTTCATTGTTTTTAAAAAAATATTATGTATTTTTTAATGGAAACTTTCATGGTTCACACCTAGATAATTTTCAATAAAGATTTTCATTTTCTTCTATAAAAACAATGAAATAATCACAAGTAGAAAATGCATGGGTGGGACTTAATGTTAACCCTCACTATACCTATCATGAGTATTAAGTTCCACCCTTATAGTACTTTTTATTCTTGAGATATTTAATTCACATTCAAACAGACCCACTTTTTTGGACTCAGGACGCCTTTAAAACGTATTTACTTCCATAAAATTTGAATTTTCAATATGATGACAATACTTTATCTCACTATATCACATAGGCTTAAAATAAATAAATTTAATCGATGGAAAAATTCCAAAGAATAATTCAATTATTTATTTGATGGACTCACCTTTACATTTAAAGGAATGACTGGAAGAGAAAGTAATTCTTTTAAACAATCTAAATGGCTCCCATGTGCAGCCCAATAAAGTGGGGTGCTTTCAGTCTCATCAAGGCCTGTTTCGGAAACACCATTTTTAATGCACTCTTTTAAAAATGAGAGATTTCCACGACGAGCCGCTTCATGAAGAGGATGTTTCACCTCTTCCATTTGGGAATCAACTAAAAAATTCATTTTAATAATGACATTATATAGACAAAATGAAAATAAAGTTTCAGGCAACAAATATTGTTATTATTAAAGTCTGGTATACCTGGTCTACCAGATTTATGTCACATGAGTTGGTCTATCAAATGTCTAAAGACAGGACTCAAGACCATCGGAAATAGGAGACCCGAAATGGTCTTTAAGACCCTCTTTGACAAGTTGAGAACCTGGTCTACCAGTCCACGCTTAATGTGACGAAAAATGTGATCATTATCGATTTAAACAAGGAAAGAAGAATTAGATTAAAATGAAGGTCGAATATGCTTCCGCTTGGAGTTTATAATTTATAAATAAACAAAGATGGACTTGTAAATAAAACGTATTATTTCCTGAATGAAGATGATAAATAACTACTGAACTCCCTTCACTTACGAGAAAGTAGAAAAGGAAACGAATAAATTAGCTTTCCTCGTATAGGAAGAAGTAAAAAAGGAATCGAATAAAATTGAAGTAGAGTACTAGTCTAAATTTTTTTATCTAACAAGGCTGTGAGTGTTATTTATTGGGGAGGCTAAACATCCTAAGGCCCGCGGGAATCGAACCCAGGCCTTTCCGGGGCATAGGCGCGCTGTCTATTGCACCAGGCCATCGGACCCTCGACCTACACCAATAAAACTCACTTCACCTTATATGCAGTTAGCCGTGCATTAGAGCAGACCCAGATGTCTGTCCCTCTAATGGTTTAAAAAGCGTACAAGTGAAAAATCTTTCTTTAATATTTTTCATTTTGTTAGTAACTTGCAGGGCTAACAGGGAAAATGAGTTTGGTGTAGGTCGAGGATCCGGTGGCCTGGTGCAATGGAATACGAGCACGCCTAAGGTATGCTCCGGAAATGCTGCAGATCCTGGGTTCAATTCTCGCGGGCCATGGGATGTTTGGCCTCGCCAATAAATAACACTCACAGCTTTGTTAGATATATATCTCTATGACTTAGTTGAGTCCGAAAAGAATCGAGATGTTTTGAATACTAATATCTGATTCATTCAAATATATAAATCTCGAAAATATTTAACTAAATTTTTTTATTATAAAAGAATGAAAAAAAAAATGTAGTTGTGGCCGTTGAGTTGTATCAAGAAAGGGTTGCAGGAGCAGAAATTTTTTTCTTTAAATATTTTATTGGACCGACGTTTCGGGTCTCAATAGAGGCCATCTTTAGGGCCCAATAAGTGACAAGGAAATATATATAATTTGCATTAGGCATCATTGCCTAATGCAAATTATATATATTTCCTTGTCACTTATTGGCCCTAAAGATGGCCTCTAATGAGACCGAAAAGTCGGTCTAATAAAATATTAAAAGAAAAAAATTGGGCTGCCAGTCTCTGCTCCTGCAGCCCTTCTTCCTTGAATGAAAGAAACTCTACTTTTTTCTTTGGTGTAAATGTATTTAAGATCTTTTTTCGGCATCGCAGGCCATTTAGACCCCGTCCCTAATTATTCCAATTGATTGGGATCCAATTAATTGAAATAAATTCTTTGCCTGGGACAGGATGCGAACCCTTGATCTTGGCACCAGAAGCCATAGGTCAAGGGTCTGTTCAAAACATTTCTAGCTTTCAACTCTTCTCGAGACACAACAATACATGATTAGTGGATATTTTAATTCATAATTTAATTAAATATATAAATAATTACCATAATTACTAGGAATGAGACCAGAACGTTCACCGCATCTAGCTTTCCACCAAGAAGGATGTGTGACTTGGTCATAGACATAAAGCAAATCGCCTTCTTCAAATGACAATTCATCTGCCTAAAAAAACAAACTATGTTTACTTATTGTTTTAAATATATTTTTATTAATTAATTATTCTTACGTGTTGCGCTGTGTAGGGGTATAAGGCACGAACTACTTTAACGCGACCTAAAAAATAAATGATTGTATATAGGCTATATATATATATATATGAAGTTGTGTTTATATGTGGGGTTTCACTGGGTTATGTGAGTAAAAACAAAGAATGTATTTTATACTCGATATAGTCTTTTGTAACTCCCGAAGATGGGATAATATCCCGAAATATATCGAGTATAATATACATTCTTTGTTTTTACTCACATAACCCAGTGAAACCCCACATATAAACACAACTTCAGTTTAAAATGTTTCACCTAAAACCGACACCGCAATCTCTAAACTTATATATATATGCGAAGACAAGTTTTCTCGGGTTAAGTCGCGTGGGGTGCTGAGATTTACTCGACGTTTCGGCTCTCCTTTTGGAGCCATTTTCAAGAGAGAAGGAAGTTAGGAGGTAATGGTGGAGGGGGGTTGTTTACGGGGTCGCAGTCTTCCTGGTCCCCAGGTCAATTTGGTGGATGACTCAGAGGCGTGGATTGGTCTCTGAGAACTGGAGGAAGGTTGGGTGTGTGTAATTGTGTTCGGTTTAGGTTGACTACGGGGCCTCAATCTGCCTACTCCCCAAGTCGGTGTGTTGGTGGTGTGTTTGGTGGATGCCTCAGAGGTCTGGGTTTGTCTCTGAGGAATGGACAGTGGTTGGTTCTGTGTAATCGGGTTTGTGTTTGGTTTGGGTTGACTTTGGGGCCTCAATCTGCCTACTCCCCAAGTCGGGGTGTTAGCTCTTGGTTCCGGGGTCTCAACCTGCCTACCCCAGGCCGAGAGTAACTGACTGCGAGCCGGAGGTGCAGGTCCTTTTATACCTGTTGCGGGCATGTGGGCGTGGCTTTGGGAGTCACGTGGCTGTCTCTGATTGGCTGGGCCTGGTCTGGGGGCGTGGCTTTGGGAGTGACGTGCCTGTCTCTGGTTGGCTGGGCCTGGTCTGAGGGCTATATATATATATATATATATGCATTATATTGTAATGGCATTTAAATTTCTACTCTGCTAAGTTTATATATTATATATATATATATACACGAAGGGTGATCAAAAAGTAAGGTGACTTTATTTTTATCAAAAAATATTTATTTATTCATCAATATTTATGTTCAAAGTATTCCCCCTCAGATATAATACACTTATGCTAGGGCTTTTTCCAATCCTCAAAGCACTTCTAATAAGCATTTTGTGATATAGCCTTGAGCCCTTCCAGCGATGCAGTCTTTATCTCCTCAATCGTTGCAAATCTCCGTCCTTTCATGAGTCTTCTTCAATTTTGGGAAGAACAGTAAAAAAATCCTTTTAAGCAAATCAGGATCATCACGCGCCATTCAACAACTCCTAAGCGATGCTAATGAGACGATTCTTCGTAATAATTAAGCAGTTTCGGAACAAACTCGGCTGACACTCTTCTATTGTGGAAAACATCCCTGAAAATTAATAAAAGAATCTGATTTTTGTAGAGGAGTAAAAGGGAAAAAAAAACAAAAATAGATTTTGTTTTATTAATTATATAGATAGAAACAACAGAACATCTGATTTTTGGTTTAACTGTGGTTCATTTGTGGTGTATTTGTAATTTTCTGTGGCTTTAAATTCAGTTAATGAGTGGCCGAAGGATTGTAATATTTACAAATAAACCACAGTTAAACCGAAAATCAGATTCATTTATTAATGAAAGCATAAACTCCAAAACATCCCTTAAAATTGTTTGGCACGAACCAAACGAGATGTCAACATCATCAGCAACTTCTCTAATGGTGATTCAACGATTCTTCAACACAATTGTCTTCATTTCTTGAACTTTTTTCATCATATGTTGACGTGCTGGGGAATCCAGGGCGAGCCTTAACATTAACATCTTCTCTTATTAAAAGGAAGAGCTTGTACCACTTAGAAACATTTTTTTTTACTCAGAGTAGACTCACCCTATGCCACTTTCAAGTGTTTTGGAACACTTAATTCCAAATATATACAAAATTTGAAGCAAATTCTTTGATTCGTTTTTTTTTTTTGTCAACATTTTGATCACCCCTCGTATATATACATCAATAGGCCTTCTTTAGTATCGCTCCTAAACAACTCTCTTTATATATAATTTGAGTAAATCTTAATGAAATAATTACTTATATTAATGTCAAATACTTTAAAAAAGTAATTTTAATAATACAATGACTTTTCCTTGACACACCTCTTTAATTAAAAATATTATTTTTAAAATTTACCTGGTTTTGGTGCCAGCTTTGGTTTTGGTGGAAGTGTTTTTACATTTTGATTCGTATCCATTATTAAATACTTATATTTATCAATTAAATGTTAGATAAAAAATGATATAAATTGACATATTAATGAATAATAGATGAATCAAGTTGTCATTAGAATCACTCAGCCTGGAATCACTTAAAACAAAAAGAAAAAAAAAATTTAGTGATTAATCGCAATTGGCAGGACTTGAAATGGAGGCAATTATAAAACTCATTTTTCAATATTAGGCTATAAAAATCCAAACAGTTGTTTTAAAAAAAATTTAATAATAATCACTTTTTTTGAATTTAAATTGCATAGAATTTAAGAGAGCAATAAATTAGTCTGGATAAAAATAATATAAATTTCATTATGATTGAAACAAGTTTTTGAACCAACCTTGGTTTTATAATACTGCGCATGCGCAAAATAGAAATCGGGTTGGGTTAGTTCAACAACAGACTTTTGCCTCTAAATACAAAATTTTTAAACCATTTGACATTTAAATTTATTTTTATTTTCATTATTTAAAATAATTTAAAAATGATTTAGAATAAAAATAAAAAATTAAATAATACATTTTTATTTTAAATTAAAGTTGTGTGCTGGGTATATGAGATTCATTAATTTTTATTTTAATTATTCTTTGTAAGCAATTAAAAGTTATATTCTTTGATGAGCGTTGGATGTGTGTTAACGACATTTTTCCCTCCAAGTTTTTTTTATATTTTCTTTAATATAATTAGTTTTGGTTTAATTAAAAGTTTGGAAATATACTATTAAACATTCTGTAACTTTATTTTACATCAGTCAACTTGATTTTCCTATATTTAAGGTAATTTTAAACTAATTATTTCATTTTTTTTTATAGTAATTTTTCTTTAAATATTGTCAAATCACTTTCTCATAATTTTCAATAATTAAAGTATTTTCTAATTTTAAATAGAGTTTAATATTTAAGATAGATCTTTTTCAATTAATTTTGTTTCAATTTATGATAAAAAATCTGGTGTGACTGGTCACACAGCACACAACTTTCTCTTTCCTTTGGTAAGAGAAAGTTGTGTACTGTGATTGTCACACCAGATTATAAACATGGAAAAAGAAATATTTATATTTTATTACCATTCTCCTATCTTTCCTATTAAGTACAAGAGTAAAGTGTGTTTCAAACAATTTTGAGGCCAAAATGAGAATATACATTTTAATATCCTCTGAAAGAAGATAAAAATAATATTCTTTGCCAACTCGTTATCCCATCTCTCTAGGATTTTTATTATCAAATGCACATTTTTTTATACAATTGGAAACTACAATATAAAACACCTTGCAACTTTATTTGATATCACAATTTTTATACTGTTATGGTAATTTTAAAATCATTTTCATCTCCTAAATGCATTGATTACAAAACTTTATATATTCAATACCTCTATTAATTACATAATTATATCCTCAAGTCATAATAATTATATCATGTTTCTTCAGACCTTTCATAAGATATTACAAATTTTAAACGCATCTAGCTTCCAAAATAGGAGTTTTATTAATTAATCTATTAAAACTGAATAGCGAAAGATCTATACTTGGCTTATCATTAAAGATCATTTCACTCAAAGCTCTTCCAATTGCAGGGCCTTGTTGGATTCCTAAAAAAATAAAAACTTCTTTATATTAAAATTTCTCCTTTCGGTGATTGATTGATTATTTATAAGAGTTTGAAAATATGATTTAGTCTTGACGAAAAAAGAACACTTTTCGTTGGATTCTTCAACTTTAAATTAATTAACTCACCATGTCCACTAAAACCACTCGCTATATAAAGATTTGTATAATATGGATGTGGACCAACTACCCCATTTTCATCAAAGCAATTAAATTCATAAAACCCACTCCACGCATTATTAACCTAAAATAAATTTATATAATTAAATTTTATGATATGTTATAGTTATGGAGTTTTCTTATGAGGTGGTTTTTTAAGCGCCTCCTAAGAATTATTTTTATTTTCCAATACAAACCTTAAGAGATTCAAAGGCAGGAACTAAATTGGCTAAATCTGGCCACACAACTTGTTCAAAATAATCATAATCAACATCTAAGTTATCTGTAGTTGGTTCTTCAGAAGGGAGAGGAGATTTTCCACCAATATAACCTGCACCCTCAGGTCTAGAAAAAAATTTGTCTTTTGATGATGTAATGATGTATACTTCACATTATTAAATTGTCCCGAAACATTTTTTCAAAAGCAACATTTTTATATAAAATATTACCTGAAGTAGGATCCAGTAATGTCAAATACAAGGCTTGTATTTGATGGTGGTCCATTTGGGCATGTAAAATAATAAACATAGCGCTTTCTAAAAACAAAAAATATAAAAATAAATAAATTAAAAAATCATTTTCAAGTTTGTTTTATTTTATGCACCTAGGTTCTACTGGAAGCTTTACTGCCAAAACTCCTTCCCCTGTGCCAATTCCAGCCAACTCAGCGACTTTGCCAGAAGACGGTCCCGCAGTTAACACTAGGTAATCACAATTTACTGATAGTTTTTCTTTATTCTTATTTAATACAATCTAAAATAATTAACTGGTAAATATTACTATCGCATAGTAAACTAAAAAAAATATATTTTTACATCAATTGCTTTAATAGTTCCATCTTTTTGATCGGAATTGTGCAATTGATGAATATTTATTACTTCACCATCAATAAATTGCACTCCTAAAGAAATAGCTTTTTTTCTAAAAGCTGAAAGCATTGACCAAGGATCGAACCTGAAATTTGAAAAAAAAAGTAAATTTTTTCTTTAAAATACTTTCATTATATGAATTAAGGAAAACTTTAATTCACGCATCATATATTAAGTTTTTAATATACCATCATATAATAAGCTTATTGATGAAGTTAGGGCACAGCCTGGTGGATATTATTGAGAAGGATAAAAATAAATAAAGATCTGAAGATGATTTTCAGGCCAATTTGGATTATCTCCTCCCGCTATGAGTCAACGTTTCGGAGTCCAAACGACTCCTTCTTCAGGACCATGAGGGACTAAGAATCAAATATGCCATTAATTTTGTCATAATAATTTGAATTTATATCGCTAGTGCGCATTTACCCAAGGGTAATGGGGCCAGATGAAGAATTCTTAGTGCACTAGCGATATAAATTCAAATTATTATGACAAAATTAATGGCATATTTGATTCTTAAGCCCTCATGGTCCTGAAGAAGGAGCCGTTTGGACTCCTAAACGTTGACTCATAGTGGGAGGAGAAAATCCAAATAAATTGGCCTGAAAATTATCTCCAAATCTTTATTTATTTTCATCCTTCTCAATAATAAGCTTATTATTTAATACACAGACAATAGCCATCTCATCATTTTAACTTTTTAAGTAATAGAAATTTTGGGGGAGAAGTAGGGCGAGCTACCTTCTCCTCACCCTCCTAGGGCTAAGGGCCTACAGAATTTATAAATTTGAAAATATTTTGTGGTGGATTGTTCGGTAGCCCTTTGAATTACTTTTAATCCTCTATCTTTTTATTTTACTATGTAAATGAAGGAAGTTCATGCTTGGGGAGATGACAATGTCCTTTAATTAAATAATAAATATCATTAAAATCAAATTAATTTCTTACCATCCCTCCATGGAGAGTCCATGAACACCTAAATCGATACCTTTAGTATTCATCCATGGAAATTTTTCTTTTAATTGTTTGTTATTTAAAAGAATGCTGTCTGCTCCTAAGCTCCTAAAATTAAGATATTTTATTTATATATATATATATATATATACACTGTAAATACATTATTACCTTTGTAATTTATACATATCTTCAAGATGTTTTGCTTCTTTTTCATTAGCCAGAGTAAGATATCCATTTTCTATGAACGATACATTAGGTGTTTCTCCATTAATTCCTAGATATTCTTTAATATTTTGTATAAAATGCCATCCAAATAAAGAAATTTTAATATTCTCTTCTATTGAAAATTGTTGTCTTAGACCACCAACAGATAGCGTCGTAGAACACGTTGCATACTAAATTTTAAATCAATTCAGAGAATTTATTTAAAATTTAAATCATTTTGATTGTTTTTTTAGACTCACTGTTGGATCCTTTTCAAAAACAATAACATTGATTTCGGGACTTCTTCTTTTTAACCAAAAGGCTGTGGATGCTCCCATAATTCCTCCACCAATAATGGCAACATCGCATTTAGAAGGAAGATTTTCTGAAATAAAATTCTTCATTATTCATGGTATAAATTATATTTTTCCTTTATTTATTCAATTTCATCAAGAAATCATAGCTATTTCCATTGAAATGCCATTAAAATAGTACCACCCCCCAGTAACTAACTCCCCCTCCCAACAACAGTTGGAGTGGAGACTTTTCTTAAACCAGGTCCTTTAGTTTCTGAAAGTAAAAAACCAGCTTCTTCTTCTTTCTTCGCCTGATTAATCCCGCGGTGCGGTGTCGAAAGTAAAAACCTAGCATTTATCCTATTTTTCATTTCTCCAATTCTTTTGCAATTCTTCCTCCAATTCTTTCCCACCCAGTCTAAAGAAAAATTATAGTTTTTTTTTAATTTAGTTTTTTCTTAGGTCTTTTTTTTTGTTTAAGAACCTTTTCGGGATCTAAGGTCATTTAGACCATTCCTTTTTATTTCAATTGATTGGTAGTCAATTCAATTGAAATATATTTTTTTTTGCTTGGGATCAGAAGGGAACCCTGACCCTTAGCACAAGAGGTATGATCTCTACTTTTACAAAACGGCTCTTGCAAAGAACAGTTAAATTAAATATCTTTGCTGTAATTATTTAGGATTATTCCCAAACTATTTTTCGAAATAGCAATCTTGTGGAATTGCATAATCTAATTTTGAACATTTCGAAAAATATCCTATTAATAATTTATTATAAACCACCTACCTTTTTGATTTCTACCAATATTACTTAAAGAACGTTTTATTATAAAATTAAAAGATCTTATTTGTTTCATAGTTAAAGAAAAACTGACCCGAAAAAAATTTTGATTGAATTAATCTTGTCTTATTTAATACTGGGTTATCATTACTACTACTGATACTATTTATATTACATAAGAGTATATGTAAATAAACTAGATAATGGTTCGCTTTTTATCATTTATCATACGTAATAAAGCCAGATAGTTTAAAAAATGAGATTTTATCAAAAACAAAACTTCCCTTAAGTATAAATCATTGTTTAGACAAATATGGCATCTAATCTGTGCACAGTGGCATCATTTCAACTTTTTCTTGGGGGGGGGGGCAAACATTTTTTGTTCTTAAAATTTACTTACATTTACTTAATTTAATTAATTGTTTAATTTTGTACAGTTTGTATACTCGTAGATGTATTTTGGAGTATTTTATTTAGAATAATATAAAATTTTATAAAAATCAGAGCCCTTGGGGGGCAAATGCCCCCCCCCCCCCCAAATGACGCCACTGTCTGTGCAAACAAAATATTTACATCTTTTGCGGTTTTTATTTTCACATTAAATGTAGAATTTTTTAATTCTCCTTTTGAGATTGATATCAGAACGTTAACCAGAGAAAGAAATATTAAGGTTCAACCTCCCCTCCCCCCTCCATCCAAAAGAAATAAATAATTAAAAATGCCTGGAAATATATAAAATTGTATCAATAAATACCCTTAGAAAACAGAGAGAAGAAGCAGGTTCAGCTAAAAATAAAATGCCACCGATTTTTTTACAATCCAACGAGACGTTTCGGGTTAATTTTATTGACCCACCTTCATTCTTTTAAAATTTTTAATGTCCCTGACTTAGTTGTATGGGCAATATATGTAAATTTATGTATATGTGCTGTTGAATTGGCCCATCATACTTATTAAATGAGAATCTACTCACTTTTGGCTGCACCTGCTTCTTCTGTTTATAGAAAAATAGCCACTGACTTCATTGATTTATTGTTAGAAATTTTAAAAAAATTTTAGGCTTAGTTAGGTTCCCAGGTTTATTTGTCCGTCCTCAGTCCTTGTTGGCTTATAAACTAATTAGGCATAAAGTTGTCATTGTTGTTGAGGCACAAATTAGTGCACATGTATATTTTTTATAAAAACATTTATTTTCCATAAAATAAATAATTTCATCATCTTATAGACTCTCAATAAGTATTAAACACTCGCCTGTTTTTATAAAAAATATACAAGTGCACAAATTTGTGCCGCAACAGCTTTGTGCTTAATTAGTTTATAAGCCTACAATGCCGACGAATAAAATTTTGTCCGAAACGTCTCCTTTTCGGCATTTTACATTCAAAGGCTCTATTTGCTGCACCCGTACCCGTTGTTCTCTTCCATCCCATAACATCAACAGCAACTTCCCTTCAGCTTATATATATATATATATAATATACAGTATAGAAGAAAGTTCACAAATTAGGCTGGTTTCCCACGGGGCTGATTCGAGGCAACTAGTAGTTTACTCAACTAATTGCCTGGAAATTGACTGCCGTCTGAAGATTCGTGTTCACACGAAGCAACTTATGTAATCAGAGTCAGATCCACAAATCGCTCTATATCAAAATATTTTTCCTCCATGTTCTATGGAATCCGCTAGGCAACTAGTTGACTAGTGTGAAAGACCTAATTGCGCGTAGTGCATTTTTAGTTGAATTGAGTTGATTCAAACAGTGGGATGGAGAACGGGAGAGGCACAGGCGGAAGAGTTGACTGCATGTGCTGCTCCATTCATTTTCTACAGACGTTGCACCCACATTCATTTTCTACAGAGATTGCATTGCCCGGTCATCAAGTGGAATCAACTAGTTGCCTCAATCTATCTCGTGTGAAACCAGCCTTATAGATCTCAACAAATCTTTATATTTTAAGTTTGAAAGTTGAATCACAAAATCTTTTATTTTTTATTGGAAAATTATTTAAAAATTTTTTTTTTTAGACATTCTTCATTTTGGGACCATCTTGAAGAAATTTGAAATATTATTATGTAACTCCGCTTCGAAACACTTAATTACTAAATGATCTTGGAGACTTGAAAGACTTGACTATAAGATTCCGCGACTATGGACTCTGTGAACATCTTTGTTTCGAGATTCTCTTCGGTTGCTTCGTGTCACATCCTTCTTATCAGCTTCTTCACTAAAATGTAATTATTTTAGAGTTTTTTCATTTTAAATTTCACATATAAGAACATTTTTCTAAAGAGCAAACGCTATATGTTTTGTCTTTTGACACAACAATCAGAGGCAAGCAATAAGTCTTTCTTAAATGAAAAAAGTGAATAATTTATGATATGTTATTTGGTAAAAAAAATATGATGCAACATTAGAGTATGATTGAAAATATAATCTTTTAATGAAGAAAATTTTAGATAAAGTGGATTCTAGGGGATTATTTATTTTAAATAAATTATATAAATTTTATATTACCGAGTGATATTATATAAAAGGTGGATTTATAATAAAAAACATTCTTTTAAATTATTTATAAAAATGATGATTTCATTTGACTTTATTTGAATATTAATTACACGTTTTTCCATTGTTGCGTTAAAGTCCATTTTCAATTGATCAATTTCTATAAAAAAATCTCCTTTATTAACAAAATACTTTACATTTTCCTTGTCGTTATTTTGAATAATTTGATATAATTACAATTATTACATGTGAGTGAAACTCACATTTACAATATTTACAAAAATTTTTTACAAAAAATATTCATTTTTAATGTTTAACTTAAATATTTTCACTCTCTTTCTCTTCTATATAAATAACATTTAAGTGAAATTTACAAAAATACACGAATAGATTAGCGAGCGATTGTACCTGATAAATACAAAGTTTAAATATAAAATATATATATATCTTTATATATAAATAAGAAATAGAGGATTTATTTTTATACAATGACTGGATGCTGACTATTTGGAAATGAGTTTGATAATATTTATAAATGCATTTGAATGTAACTATCTCGGAAAGAATCCAGAATTTTCTTCAATACTGCTTGGTTTTTTTATCCTGAGAAGTATTTAAAGTATAAATACCTTTCAAGATGGGTACTTATACTAAATTAATAAATAATTCTTAAAATTTAAAAAATTAAATTTGAGGTCGACACAAGATTACTGGCATTGGATTATGATTTTAAATATTAATCAAAAGATTTTTTTCTTATTAAAAAACAAAATCAATCAATAAATATTAAATATATATATATTTGTCTTATTAGCCAAAGACTTATAATAGTAAGGAAGCCCATTTATTTATTACTTAACTCATTTTCCAAAAATATTTCATATTCCTCTCAATTATATTAACATAATCAAATTTTAAACCATTTAATTTCAAAATTAAAAAAAAATGTTTAATATTTTCTATTTCCCCTTTATTTATAAAATTTTTCAAGCAGATTTTATTGTAATTTCGTATAATGAAAACAGACTTTTTTAAATCTCTTAATCACGCATCATCATCATTGTTCCATACCGCCTGTCTGCGCAGAAGGAGACCAAAATTAAATTAAAAAAAAAAAAAAATTAATTTTCTTAATTTTTTAATAGGTCTTTAAAAAAATTGGAACTTTCTGTTATTTTCTTATGTAAACGGTTAAAAACTTGCTGTTTTTATTATACAAAACTACAATAAAAAAATAAATAGTAAATTTTTTATTTTAAAATAGGCTAATTGTAATTATTTTTTTTTTTTTACACTTTAGTAAAATCCAATCTCTTGATTTTTTTAAAATCATTTATAACTAGTATATTAATTAATCATTGGTTTGTTTTTTAGATTGATTTAATCCTGAGAGTATACATATTTTGCATTTTATTTACATACAAACTATTTGTACGATTAAGAAAACATCCTATTTAGTTTATTACTCTTGCTTAACTCTAAAATAATACTATTTTTTCGTATACTTGGTATCACTCACTGAATGTCGTTTTAACGAATTATCAATGAATTATTCAATTTTTGAGAAAATCTCCAAAAATAATAATTTCTTTAGACCAGTTTGAATCAAGAGTTGCAAGAGAATGAGATAAGAATGTTTTTTTTTTTAGTAAATAACTAGAATATTCTATAAATTAAAAAAATACAAATTGATAAAATAAATAAATTTACTCATAAATAAATAAATAATGTCATCAATTAATTATTGCATATATTTATAAAATTTAGGAAATTATATAATCTCCAAATATGATGTTAATTTTTTTTTTTGACTTGATTTATAAACAAAATTTTTTTAAATAAAATAACTACTTTAGATTTCTTAACATACGAGAGGAAAAATTTCGTGCCAGTAATGATGGAAGACTTGTTTTGTTGATTGTGATAAAAGCAGGAGATGAGAAATAGAACTTTAGGGCCAACTAGGGCCAAAAAGGCCGCTGTTAGCTACTTGAACCACTTTCACCTCCTGAAGAATCACTCCTGTGACGAGAAGTGCGACTTGTCCTAGGTTCTCCAGCCGTATGAACTTCCACTTTAACATGCGCGGTTGCTGTCACTTTGGTGCGCACATGACTACTATTAGTATTAGTGTTATTTCCACCCCCACTTAAATTAGAACCCCCAACCCTCTCTCCACCTCCAGGTGGAGGGGTTGATGAACTTGATGACCTATCGCTTGCAGAACTCTGTAAAAAATAAAATTTATAATTAAATTTTTTTTAATAAATTATGAAAATATAATTATTTAGAATAAAATTAATTACTTGATTATTTGCAGGAAGTCCAGAAAATGTTGTGGTTTCGACAACAAGTTCCGGTTGTACAACAATTTCATGTGTGGAATGCCAACTATTTCCTTCCTCTGTGATGGTTGTTAAGGATGGTTCAGCAGCTGTCGCTGCCGCTCCTGAAGCTGCACCAGATTGATGATGGTGATGTCTTTGTCTACGTGTATTTGATGGAGGAGCGGCTACAACTCGACTAACGCGCACTGGTGGAGCACGTGTAGGGGACGGAGGTGGAGAAGGCGTGGACATTCGTCCTGGACTATTTAAAGGTACTAGCTCAGCACTTGGTCCGATAAGCGATAAAAGTACAGGAAAAAAGATGAGTCCATTGAACAGACCCAAAATAACAGCAGCCACAAGTATGTAGAAGAAATACCTGAAAAAATAAAAATAATATAAATTATGATTATCATTCATTAAATTTCTTATGGTTATATTTAATGAACTTGTTAATCCAATTAGGAAGACAATGTGTTCAGCTTCCAACCCTTTATTCTCCAATTTCGAAACCAATGTAAATTGATCCACATCATTTCCTGCTAGGCCTGTTATTCTTAAGATTTTTGACTTCCGTGTCAAAAGATGACTTAAATTTCATCTCCACTTATCCTCTCATCTGCTACTCTGCCTGCTGTTATTCTAAACGATCATTTAATCCAAGGATGAATGAAAGATTATATATCTATTCAAAAAACTTTTTTATAAAATATCTAATATATAGCACAGTTTACAGTAAATCAAGAATTTTTATTTAGATATTTGCAATTTTATATTTAATTTTATTTCGATTATCTCGTATCCATTCATAATAAGTAGAAATTTCTATAAACTAAATATTTTGGTTTAGTTTGATCGGGCTATAAATCTTTATATTCAATATACGGTATATATAAAATTTCCAATTTCTACTAACCATAGTCCAGCTCAAACTGTTTAATTAATTAATTAATTAAATTTGGGAATTAGATTTAATTTGAAACCTAAGCGGCCACTAAGACGTAAATATATATTAAAACAATAATTATTAAAAGTGATTTATTATTTACCTAACAATGAAGTCGAATTCTGAAAAGGCTAACATCAGAATTCCAAGGAACGTTGCACAGGCGCCTCGTATTAATGGAGCTGCACTTTGTTCAAGAGCTAATGTTATTCGTCGATCTCTTGATCCAACTGATGTTACAAATCCCAAACAGATTTGAGCTGAAAAACGCACTCCAACTCCTATTCCAGCAACAAGAAGTACAGCCGTTATCGCAGATAAGCCAGCACCAAGGAGCGTCATCATTACTAATATCTGCAAAGCTAAAGCAGCCAGACCGATGACTACTAATACTGCTGCCCAAATTGACACAAGAAAAATCGCAAAAAGTCCGAACACTCCTCCCAAAGCACACGCTAACGAAATTAAAAGAGCATAACGCAATTCCAAATATTGTTCCCAGAACAAAAACGGTATTCCGGAAGGATAATTTGGTAAACCGCGTTCTTCAAAACGTTTACACACTCCGCGAACATGTCCAATAGCCCGCGTCACACTTTCTGTATCAGAGAGTCCTCGTAAATAAAAAGGTAATTGGGCATACACTAAAGGAGCAGATTTTGGAATTTTTAATTCCACATCTTCCGGAGCATGAGTCCAAAGTCGAGGTTCAGGCCTTAAATTAGCCTGACTCGCTCCATAAGCGAAGACATCGTTTCCCGCCCA
The DNA here is from genome assembly GCA_023213315.1 of Euborellia annulipes. Lineage (NCBI taxonomy): Eukaryota > Metazoa > Arthropoda > Insecta > Dermaptera > Anisolabididae > Euborellia > Euborellia annulipes. The sequence continues at coordinate 28,270 of JAKCPI010007438.1, forward strand.
AGCTGATAAATAATTATAAAAAGCTTTGGGATTGATAATTCCTTCAGGACTCACTAAACGCACTTCACTTACACGACTTTTATCAATAGGATTGTCTACATGTCCTGTTTGTACCAAAAGTTTATATGCAAGCACACCATCAACACTAGCATTAGGGAACCATCTTTCAACTGTTATGGCTCCTCTTGCCCAATCATGATCGAAAGCTCGTTGCAAACCAAGCAACCAATCTCGGAACATAGCAAGCCAGAATGGTGGTAAACCTCCATCGTCATTTTTCACTAAATTAGGCACTCTCACAAATGCTTCATGATATTCGTATAATAATTTTTGATTCGTTGGATATTCAAAATCTCCTTGCGTGATAGCATACATATTGTAGAATCCAAAATATTTAGCTTGGGCCGAAAGAAATGCATGAACATCTGTTCCATATGGTACCAAGTCAGTTAATTCGAGGCCGTCTCGGAGACGGGCAGCAGCCCAAGCACCTCCTCCGATGGTGCCAATTAAAAATGCCATGCAAAGAAGTTTGATTGAAGGTCGAAGAAGCCATGGTGAATAAAAGTCATACATGAACTTTGAAAGCGACCAAACTCGACACAGCTGAGGGGCTTCGGTTAAACCAGCTTCAAGATCTAAATCGCCCTGAAATAATAAAAAAAAGTAATAAAATAATATTCTAAAATAGAAACCAACTATTAGTGTTTCATTAAGGTTACTCACTTGCTTAGAGGAACTTGATGTATTTCTTGTAGCTCTTAATGAAGACAAAGATGGTGCTGATGTTGGGCCTTCGCTATTTGCTAGAACTGTTACTGTTTGTTCATGATGCGGTGGCAGTGCTCTTGTAATTGCTTGCAATTTCTTTGGTTCACCATCCCCTCGATGTTCAAGATCATGAAAACAACTTGTATTTAAAAGTGCAGCGTCTGCATCCACACAACAGAGGAGATCGCAACGACGCCATCGTCTACGTCTTAAATCAAGTGATATAATAGCAGGAAATACTAAAAGCATAGCACCAAGATTGAAGAGGATCAGAATAGCTGCTTGTAGCGAAAAAATCTAAAAAAAAAAAAAAAAAAAAAAATATTAATTTTATTTCATTAAATAATTAATTAATTTAAAAAAGTAATACAAACCCTTAGAGCTGGAATTGGGATAAGAGCAGCAGCAAAAAATGCTACCACATTACTTAGTGAAATTAAAAGAACACTACATCCTGCACGCATTAAAACTGTACCAGTTTGCTCCTTAAAGAAAAAAACAAAAAAAAAAATTAAAAAAACAATAAAGAATAGATTTAAAAATATTTCTACCAACCGGTCCAGATCGGCGTTCCGTGACAGAATGTTCCGCATAAGCAGCTGTTAAGATAAATAAATCATTGACGCCCAAACTAAGAGCAAGAAATGGAACAATTTGTGTCGTGGAGGCGTTGAAAGGCAATCCGAGAAGAGCACAAAAGCCCAAACCAGCAGCCACGGCCAAAGAAATGAGAGCAACACCCGCTAGACCAACGCCTGCTTGTGAGCGAAGAGGATCGGTCCACCGGATTAGACATAAAGCTGCATAGCTCAACTGTAACAAGAATTAATGAGGCATTAAAGATCTGAATAATAATAAATCAAGGGAGTGACTAAAATGATTTTTTGGCCAAATTCAACTTGCTCGTTAGCAAATTGACCGAGAAGACTCGCTTTTGACTGCATCATTAAAATATTTAAATATTGTTAATAATAACCTTATTTTACTTACCATTATAAGATATCCAAGGCCAAGTTTAACAGGACTGATTTCACTAAAACGCCCAAGAAGAGAATTAAGTAAAGAAGTACTAAATGCGTGAATCTGATAAGGTGCAGTTGAGTTCAGTTCTTGGATTTGTTTATTCACTTCCTAGAAAGAAATACATCTTAATACTTTTCTTTTTTTTTATAAAGAAATGTCATTATAATTAATGATTAATTTTATTCTTACTTCCGCAAATCGACGTTGCCACATTTCGAGGATAAGAGCTGCTTTTTCTTGAGACCAATCAACATGATGTACTTTATAAGTATTTGACCAATATTCGTAGAGTTCTCGCTGTCCCATTAGTTGTACCACTGATTGAAGAGCACTTGCTTTTCGCACATGACCTGTTCTATCGCGAGTTGCACCTCCAACGAGCATCTCCTCAGGCCAATGCATATATTTAGCAGCAAAGCCATAACAACCGCCTGTGAGTGCCTGCCCCACATCCGGTGGCTGAAAAATTTATAAAACAATATTAACAAAAATAATTAATTAACTCTTATTCATCTCAACAAAAATGATTAATTTATTAGTTAGAAAAAAATTTAGAAAGGAAAAATTTTATTTGAATACTACTATGAAAGGACCACCCAAGGTAAAAAGAGTTAATAAAGATAAATAACATATTCCGCCTTCAATGGATATCCAAATATTTTGATCTTGATTATATAAATTTAGAAATTTTATTAATTTTAATTAAATAAAAAAAAAAAAAAACATACATTCCGGAAAAAATCTTATCGATTAAAAAAATTCTTGATTAAAAAATTTTCATTTTTAACTAATTAGAATTTATTTGAGGATATAATTTATTTACCTGTCCATTTTTATTCGGCGCTGTACTGGGACAATTAGGATCTTGAGGATTCAAACAGGGCTTTTCTTGATATCCTGTCGTGATGCCAGCCTAAAAAAAAAATTTTTAATTAATAATTTATAAAACAAATACTTTTTTGATTAATAATTTTATTCTTTAATAAATAAAATAAAATTCATATATCATATATATATTTTATAAGTTAAGGCGCTTCAGGAGGCAATAAGCTGTTCGAATGTTTTTTGCAGACAAGATGGCGTTGCGGGTCTTAAAAATTTAGCCAAAAAGCCCATATTACGAAAATTTGCCAACAGATGGCAGGATGGTAATAGCCTGCCATCTTTTGCAAGAGTACTGAACTATTTGGCCGTTAATATTTAAATAAATACGAAATTTATTTTTTACTTTATTACCATTTCATTTAATTATTATAGGTTGGATATTAATGATTTTTGCATTTTTAGATTAAAAAAAAATTAAAATTGTCATAATAGAATGTATTTTTTCATTTTTTATAAACATAAAAAAATTTTTTAAATTAATCTTAATTAAAATAAAAAACGTTCTTTTATGTAAAATGTTCAGGAATTTAAATCATTAAAAAAAAAAATACTTTAAAATGCCTCAGTAGTTCCGGACTAAAGATTCAATGTGCCCTCCTGAAGCCCCTTAAAATATCTAGATATAATAAAATAAATTTAAAAAAATCAATTAACTTAATTCTTAAACAAAAAATTATAACTATGTATTCCATATAAATGACTAGACAGGCAAGTCTGTTTGATTGAGTGAATTTTATTTTGCGTTAATTAATGATCGTTCTGCTTAGAGGTGGTCCCTAACGAGGCCAGGTATCCTCTGAAAATCGCGTACATTAATTGGTTAATAGTCATCATTAACAAAGTTGGCTTCATTAAAATAGAGCCCCTCCCCTTTTGCAAGTTGCATAATTAACCTTAGAACTCATTTTAGTTATTGTTTCTTAGTAATAGAGATAAGTAAACAACATTTCAAAATTTGGACCTGAGGCCGTTTTAAAGTCATTAATTTTCATACTAGATATTTTTGTCTAAAAAATTATTTTTGTTTCAGGATCAAAACGAACACGTACATAAAAACAGAACACACAATTCGGTGAGTTTTGAATTTTTTTTTTTTTAATGATTACTTTGTTTTAATTTATTATCCAAACATCATTTATAAATATTTATAATAAAATGCATTTATTCATAAATGCAAACGTTTTTTGCATTGATATAATCTGGCCTTAGGGGGAAAGGATGATGATGTACATTAGAATTCCTTATACACTACAGGCGGTCGACGTCTTTCATTCAGGGGCATTTTATTATATTATAAAATAAAAGAAAAAAAAAGGAATCATTTGTCTCTTTCGCTCTTTCTACTCCTCTTTTAAATGTTAAATAAAATGCAGACGGCCTTGGCCTGTATCAGAATGCGCTTTTGAAGGTGACCACACCTCCAAAAAATTAAACCAAACCACTCAAATTATTCATCAATTTTACATGATAATTTTTTTTTTTTTTTTAAATTACTCTGATTTGATTAGCCTTGTTTATTTAATTCTCTTTAATTATTTCGCTGTTTTGTTGTTTAATTGGAATATCTTCCTCTGTCGAGACAAGTCCCTTGTCGATAAAGCGAATAACGTGTCTGTTTAGTTCATACGATAAAGAGGAAAAACAAAAAAAAAGAGACAGGTTTGCAGATGAATGGCTCTCCGTGTGTGTTCGCTACGTCCGGCTACTACGATGTCCCCTTCTCCCTCTCTACGCATGCATTTACATTTTCATATATTCCAGTTAATGATGTGAATTACGTCATTTACAACATGATTTTCTAATACAGTATTTTGAAAGTTGAATTAAACAAAAACATTCATTCTTTCTCATTAATAAATCATTTAATATATTTGCTAAAACATCTGGTTTTTTTTTCTATAATGAAAAAAAATTTTTAAAACATAAATTTTCTTTTAATGACTTATGGACTGTTAAATTCCGAGATCAGAAAAATGTATTTTTATGGGAATTTAAATAGAATTTAGAACTAAATCAATTCCGTAAAAAAAAAAAAAAATAAGACAGTCGTAAAGTCACTTGTTAACGATTCCATAATCGAAGGTGGAGTATTTTAGACAACGGAAAGACAGACCATAAAAAACTCTTAACATTCTATTTTATAGCCGGGATGTTTTCTTCGAAAATATATATATATATAAACTAATTAATGGGTACGTTTTTTGGATGATAATAAGGGATTTGTGCGAGGACTTTAATGCAAAAATATTATCTTCCGAAAGGAGTGAAACATCGACGTTTCAATTTCAAGAGAGAAAAAAGACAGCCCACGCGTCTCTGGTATCTCCATCGTGTGTGGTCTCCGCGTTCCACCAATTACCATACCGCGGCCGTCGCCTCCATCGAAGTGCTTTTGCCTTTGGCTTCGCCCGGGTTTAAATTTAAACGCGTTATTAATGAGAGTGGCTGCCGCCGACGCCGCAACAGATCAGCTATGCTTTACTAACCGTATTGTGTTCATATTAGGAACTACCAACCCATTATTAGATCATTATCGAAATTTTCAGCTGGAAGGAGCGATATAATAACCACAAATTGTTTCTTTTCTATTATAAATTTTTTTTTTTTTTTTTATTCATTCAAAAAGAAGAATTGATTTAAAAAAAAGAAAGAATGACTTCTAGAGGGATGTTTTGTAATCATATCAGATGTGACATAGCGAGCTTTTGATAAATTAGGACGTTTACAATAGAATTTTCTAAAAGACTGGACAGGTTTTCTAAATATTCCATCATTTTCGAAATATATTTTTTATCGCAGTTTGCAACTATTTTTTTTTAATAAGGAAGTCGGTCGTAGCTTCTTGCTTGGAGAGTAGAAAAGAAATCTTTTACTTTATTTATTAGTTCATTTAAGATACCAAATTTGCGAGATGTATTTGTGCTTATGACTGCCTACTGGGGTCGAACCTGACCTCCACGATTTCGCAGTAAGTGGACTACCTATATCCTAGGTCGTCTGCCCAATTACAGTATTTCAATTAAACTATTTATTCAGATTTTGTCGTTTTTATAATCTTTTTAGCTTTCGGAGGTCCCAGTCTTCTGACTTCCTTGAATAAACCATAGGTTGAAGTCGGCATTTGAATTAATAAATAGGCCTAATAAATTGTATGATTTGTCTTCACGGATCTGAACGTGATATCTTAGGCTGACCAATTGAGCAAAAACGTTTTCGAATAAAACGTTTTTGCCTAAAACTGTTATTTCAATGCTCTTCTATGGGTCTACGCACACCGAAGAGACAAAACACAATTTGACATGATTCAACATCATTGAACAAAATGTTTTGCCATTGAGCATTTTGATCAATCAGTGTGCGTTGGCATCGAGCAAACGTTTTGTTCAATTGGTGTGCGTTTAGCCTTAAATATTACATATGGACAATTTTATACATGAAGGAACCTAGCGCCATTAACAAAAGCTCGCAGAGTAATACTATTGTGATTTAAATAAAGAGGTAGATCTTCTTTTTCCCTACAAGATGGCGTCTTATCTTAATTTCGATCATAATGGCGCTTGGTTCTTTTATGCATAACATCGTCCATATGTAATTTCTATTTATCAGGTTGAAGTTTTTTTTTCCTGATAATAATTTATTTGGATTGACTTACCCTTTTCATGTAATCTTCAAGAGTGACTAAAACATGGCTCCGTGTATAAACGTGTTTGATGTTCTCTAATAATGTGTGAGGATTAAGAGAAGTCCAATTGAGATCAGGTCGAATTCCACTGCAAAAATATAAGAAAACAATATTATTGTAATTATTTCTCGTAGAGTTTTAAAAAAAACTTTGTTTGTATTAGCAACTCATTAATATTTCTATAAAAATCTTGTATACTTTTGCTACTAGCAATAAACGTATAAATCTTTTGAGTTTAATTAAGAAATGGCAAAAACAAGAATGTATTTAAGAGAAACTTACGTAATAACAGGATATTCCGGCCCAAGAAGTTTTGACCCTTCCCAAAAACAATCAAGAGGCGTAGCAATTGCACATGGAATTAAATTATCAAAAATCTTCTCGAGAAAATTTTCTTCAAAATTAGGAAAACTCGGCGAAAGGCAGAGATCTTTCAAACGCCACGATCTGAAATAATAAAAAAAAATATAAATTCTATTAAATATTCATTGTCTATTTTAATATAAATTAAAGCATTTTCACTTTTGTCTCTTTTTACTTTCTCTTACACCTCTATATATTTAGGCCTATCGAGAGAAAGTATTGGATTCATGTCAAAAATTGGATGTCATGATTTTGATGGATATACACGTTTTGAGGTCCCCTGAATCTAAAAAGTGGTTTTCGCGACATAGTCTGCCTGTGTGTGTGTCTGTGTTCAATTTTAAGCATGAAGGAATTGAGCTACGTTGATGAAATTTTATATTTAAATTAGGCACCTCCCTGGAGCGTGAAAATAAGCTTTTAATCAAAATTGGCCAAAAGGTACTAGTACTTTACTGATGAACTTTTTCAGTTTTTTTCGTTCTTCTCAAAATTCGCTCTCTCGATTTTGATTAAAATTCAAAAATAAATTATTTTTTAGAAGCTGTTTAAAATGTATATTCTCATTTTGCTCTAAAAATTGTTTGAAACACACTTTACTCTTGTACATCATAAGAAAGATAGGAGAAATGGTTGCCATGGTAACAAAATATAAATTTTGCATCTTCTTGAATTCTAATATATCGGCGGAAACTAAATATATTTCAACACAAAAAAATCTGGTGTGATAAGCACAGTACACAACTTTTGATTACCGAAGGTAACAGAAAGTTGTGAGTTGTGCGACCAGTCACACCAGATTTTTATATTCACGAGCTCAGGTATCTTTCATTGTCATCAAGAATAAATTTAAAAAACTTTCTAAAAAATGACAGACTAGACATTAGAAAAAAAAAAACGTCTAAAAATGGTTCAACCAAAAATGAGCAAGATAGATATGAATTTTGTTAAATTGCTCATTCCTTTTATCTCCTTAAACATAAAAGTTTAACAGAGACAGACACAAATTTATGTATACGAACTTATATATTTATGTATTCGCACCGCACATCTGCAGAACACATTTTTGAGAAAAATAAAATCAGTATATATAATAAAATTTAATATGACTTTCAAAAATTAGTACAAATCTTCTCGACATCCTTATTATTATTTTGCAATCAATTCTCCCTCCTAAGAGTAGTGTTCTTCTAAAAAATTCAAGGACAAAATGAGAATATACATTTTAAAGAGCATCTAAAAAATAATTCATTTATGAATTTTAATCAAAATCGTTGGAGCGAATTTTGAGAAAATCGAAATAAACTGAAATAAAAGTACATCAGTAAAGTACTAGTACTCTTTGGCAAATCTTGTTCAAAAGCTTCGTGTTACGTCCCATGGCGTATCTAACTTAAATTTAAAATTTCAACCTCTTAACTCTTTTCGTTTTTGAGATATTTTGTTCACAGACAGACAGACCATGTTGCGGACACCACTTTTTACTTTCTAATACCTCTTTAAATGTTAATATATATAGAGAGAAAGTATTGTATTCATGTCAAAAATTTGGATGGATATACATGTTTAGAGGCCCCCTGAATCCAAAAAGTCTGTCTGTGTGTCTGTGTTCAATTTTAAGCATGAAGGAATTGAGCTAGGAGGTTGACATTTTATATTTTAGTTAGGCACCTCCCTGGAGCTTGAAAATAAGCTTTTAATCCAAATCGACCAAAAAGTACTAGTACTTTACTGATGTTCTTTTTCAGTTTTTTCGCTATTTTCTCAAAATTCACTCTTAATAAATTTTGATTAAAATTCAAAAATCAATTATTTTTTACATGCTCTTCAAAATCTACTATCATATTTTGCTCTCAAAATTGTTTGAAGGCCACTTTACTCTTGTACAAATATAAATATTTTCTCATTTTTATAAATTCTAATATATCGGCGGTAACTAAATATATCTCGACACAAAAAATCTGGTGTAATAAGCACTACACAACTTTCTTTTAGCAAAGAGAAGAGAAAGTTGTGTGCTGTGCAGTCACACCAGATTTTTTGGACTCTGGGGACCTCAAAATGTGCATTTTCATCAAAATCTAGACTTCGAATTTTTGACATGAAATTAATACTTTCTCTCTTATATATAGGCAAGAGAAAGTAAAAAAGTAAAAATTGACAATATTTTCTCTTAATTCTCTGAAATAATGATTATCTAATTAAAAAATTCTTCAATTCTTGGAGTCTCAAATTTTTTTGGTCAAAAATTTTTGATTTATATACTTAAAAAAGACAAGACAAGAAAAAAAATTCAGCTTTATATTTAATAGAAAGAATTTTAAATTGCTTGTTCTCTTAATTTAGGGGTATCTTTCTTTTCCCTTTGATGATCTGAGATTATAAAGGGGTTTTTCGGGCAGGTTAGCTCGTTTGTTTCCCATTCTCTGCAAATGGTGAAGTGTTCGCTGCACCTGCTGTTGGTGGCGGCGCCTGAAGCGGTCGCCTTTCTCTTCAAGCCTGCCTTCTTCTCTCTGATTGAGCCATCAAACGATTCAAGCAGTCAGGAATTCCTGTGCAGCCATCGAGCGGAGCAAGCAAAGGCAATAACACGCCACAACAACAACAAGGCGCCGTGTGCCACCTCCGCTCCGTTAAGATCCACTTCACGTGACAATATGAAATGACACGCAAATTGACGTCAGAAAATGTATTTTGCATTCACCAGGTCACCACCCTCTCTCTTTCGCGCACTTCAATAAGCTTTTTCAAATGTGAATATGAATTTGCAAATTTGCAATTGATGAGGACCTCTTTGGGGTTATCAATGTTAAAAATGGAAATTTAAAAGAATTTACATATTATACACTTATATAATTTACGAAATCAAAGAACGAGAAAAGATAATTGTCAAATTCTCTCTGTTTTCATATCATAGAATATTTTATCTATAAGGAACGAAATTTCTTAAAAAGTCAAAAGTTAATGAACATGTAATACATTTGCAATAAAAATGACGTAACATGAATTTTGAATAATTCTCTCGAAAAGACCAATAAACCAATCTTCTAATCCCCTTTATGGCAAAGGAATTTGTCTAAAAATGTGTTCCTTTGGTGAATTTTCGGTGAGAATTAAAATTATCCGGCAGGATTTGTCCATTTTTTTTTATTTTCAATAGTTCAAAATAGAAAATTAAAAAATCTAGTGTTACTAGTCGCACAGCAGACATATATTTAGTTTCCGCCAATTAATTAGAAAAATTTATAAACATGGGAAAATATTTATATTTTGTTACCATGACAACCATTTCTCCTTATCTTTTCTATGAAGTACAAGAGTAAAGTGTGCTTCAAAATGAGAGAGCAAAATGAGAATATACATTTGAAAGAGCATCTAAAAAATAATTGATTTAATCAAAATCGTTAGAGCGAATTTTGAGAAAATCGAAAAAAAAACTGAAAAACTACATCAGTAAAGTGTTAGTACTTTTTGGTCGATTTTTATTAAAACTTATTTTCACACTCTGAGGGGTGTCTAACTAAAATATAAAATTTCAGTTTCATAGCTCAATTCCTTCAGGGTTAAAATCGAACACAGACAGAACATGTCGCAAAAACCACTTTTTTGGATTCAGGGGACCTCAAAACGTGTATATCTATCAAAATCTCGACATCGAATTTTTGACATGAATCCAATACTTTCTATATATTAATATATATAGAGAAAATGAATTCAATTAATAAAAATAAAATTTTATTCCGTTTGAAAATAGGCAACCAGGTTGATTTTCCTGGTTTTATATAAATTACATAGTCAACGGTAAAATAAATCATTCTCAAGTTTTGTTTTTTTTAATAAAAAAACTGATTACTAATTGATTACACTTTTTTTATCATTTTCTATTTTCATTTGTCATATTTAATGACAAATATATGAATTTGCATATCCCCGAATTGAGAAGAAGAAGAGAAACAAGGAAACAAACACCCTTCTTAGGTTAAGGCTATTAGATAAAGATAAGATGCCAACCTATTAAAAAATTTATAAAACGCCTGAAAATAGGCAACCTTATAGTTTTTCCTGCTTTCCGTAAAATTAAAGGGGGCAACGGTAAATCGATCAATTTTTCACTCGCTCATAGAAATAGGTACTTTTCCTATTGAAAAAGGAGACGTTTTCTTATTTGAAAGTTTGTAGATTCATATTAAAAGGCCTTTAATCATTCCCAAACTTAGAATTAATTCTAATGAAAATGCTAAAATTAATTCCTGCGTTTTTCATGAAACTATTGTACAAGCGTAACGAATATGATACATTTCTATTAAAAAACTTTATGATGCCAGCGAAATATACTTTTAAGTAAAAGAAGACTTCTTTTAAGATGAAAACAACTTTCTTTGGGCGTCGACTCTAAGACAAATGTTTTAAATTCAGGGCAGGTCAAATGATCCCAAAGAAGCAATTTGCAAGACAGACTGAGTGACGGGCGGAGAAAAAAAGAAAAGGTTAATCGAGAGAAATTAGATTTTAATTATAGTTATATCTTTGAGAAGAATCTTAACCGAAAGTGAATGAATAATGATAATATGGGTGGGTCATATCGTGAATTTTTTCTGGAAGTTTGGTCGTTTATAAATTGATCACTCACATATCGTAAAGATGGACGGTAACGGATGCGGCAGCTTGCAGCACCTGCAGGTGCGTTAGCAACCCTGAGGGGTGAAGGAGGGATGCGCCTGGATCTTTCGGAGTCTGGATCAGCAGCTGATGTGTCGTAGTATCCGCTTCACCCAATGATGATTGTGTATAGTGAAGTTCACGTTCCAGTCGACCTCCCTCTGGAATGTGGAACAAATAAAATTTCATTATATGCTTTGCAACTTTATTAAAGACGTTTTCCGGTTAATATTTGAAAAGAGAGAAGAAAAATCAGAAGAAGGCTACAAAAAGTAACTTATTCAAATAAAAATGAAATTGTGATTTAATCAATAACAATATAAGGATGAATCCCATTTGGGGATTTAAGAAGATATTTTGTCCACAATTATAATTGTTCACGTTTGTCTAGTTATAAATTTTTTAAGTTTAGTTGATAGAATAAATTTCAAATATTGTTATTATTGTTTGAACGAATTAAATAAATTGTAAACTTGTTTGGTTGAAAATTGAACTCTTGGCACCTGGATTAGTAGACAAGAGAACTATCAATTAATTTTGTAAACATTTCGTAAGTCATTGTCAGACTATTTTACCTTAAACTGGCATACAGAAAATAAGTTTAATTACTGTATTTTAAACGAAATGGCATTTAAGCGTTTATCCAACTTGGAACAAGGAATCTTTGTACATACTTAGTTTAAAAATGCTTATAAAATGATGTCAATTGTTATATGTACATATCTCCCTTTCGGAATATGATTGATTATTTTTGGATGGATCAATTATTAGGAACAGACCAAAGTTTTGGTTTCGGCCCAAACCTGGGTTTAAAGATGAGATAAACCCAAAAAAAATCAGGTCAAATGATTTTCGCAAGAGGAAAAAATAGAAATTTTGAAGGAAACCTAGATCCCGCCGAACAACAGCGAAATACCTGAATAAAACTACAGAAGAAATTTTAAAATAGGGAACAAACAGGTATTACATTGCTTCTAAGATTAATTGGAAATTTTAAGTTTAAAACAAGGTTCGATTTCCGAAACTAAAATTGAAGGCGAAATTCGGTTTCGGCTGAAAATCTTGTTTCGGTCAGACTCTATCAATTATTGTATTTAAATTTTCTGGGTCATGCTTAGATTGACATTTTTTTTTTTTTTTAAATCGTTCGGTCTTTTTTCTTGGGAAAGGAAGTGGAATGAAATTTTGGCCAACTCTTAGTTGCAGTGTGAAAGAAAGAATGAAATTTTTTATGACAAAAAAAAAAGAACAAACAAAATCTTAAATTCCCGGATGAGAAAATTATCTTCCCCTTAAAAAAAAAAAAAAAAACAAATCTCCCAACTTTTCTTAAGAATCTCTGAAAGTGCAAAATTCATTAAAACTCTCTCTACCTTCAAAAATAAATTTACACTTAATATCGCGAAATAATCATAGTAGGTTTATATTTTAATATGTAGGAGTTTGACGGTTTTGAAGGAAACAGCCTTGGACGATAACATCTCTTTCAAATAGAGTAAATATCTAAGCACGTGGGTTTTCCGTATAGATATCTTTCCATCTCTTTCACTCTCTCCCATTCTAATGTTCTTATTTCTTTCTTTCATACTTTTCTTCCTTCATCTTCAGTTCTTTTAGGTTTGTGCACGCGACGTTGCCACACAAGGTCCTTCTCTCTCCTTCTCCTTCTTGCCGCCGTCTTTGAGTCATGAGGGCCTTCCTCCTGCCCCTCATCGACATACACAGGCACACACAGACACACACAACCCGAGGGACCACCGGGACGCTCCGCGGGTGGTCCTCCAAGTCACACACACAAAGACACACAGATGGACATACACTGACGGACAGACGGACGCTTTCTCTGCGTCCGGTTGGCGTTCAAATCCTCGAAGAAGCGCCACCCAGAACAACATCGGGATTCGAGGCCATGGAAAAAAAAAAAAAACTTTGCATCGATATTTATGAAGATTCTTGATTTAAATTTTTATAAATGTAGGAATTAAGTTGTCTGATTAGGTATTGTGCGATTGTTGAAAAACTTGTTGATTATGATAATCCAGTTCCTAATAGTAAATCTTGTAATGATAGCTTACATCTTATTTTTCTTTCTCCTTTTGATTTTTATCTATCTTGACTAATTAGGCCTTAACCGATTCAAGATAGTATACAAATTTTAGAAATTGTTGATGCAAGTCGATTTCCTTTAGGATTTTTCTACAAAATATCGAATTTTTTTTAAATAAAATATTTTAACTTACAGTTTACAATAATGAGGAGGCGATTAGCCGAGGGGATAAAACATTTAATCTTATAATTCTGAGTCGAGTTCAAATCCACCTCATGGAAATAAATTAACTAACTCTGAGATGCCTCCTTCTTGAGGAAGGAAACGGGAAGTCATCTGAGTATTATTCCCATGAAATTTACTCCCTAGGATAACCACAACGTGTCAGATCTGACACTAATTACTGAAGAGATACAATATTTAATAATTAATTCGTCAAAAAAATTGAATTATATTGTAATATCGCTTGCTGAGAATCATAGTGGCGAACAATTCGAGAAAAGGCGTTTGAAAGTTTTATAAACATATACTTTTAAATAGCCGGGCAACAAATAAATAGGCAGAAATCATTAGCAAAGACTGGAATTATATTTTCGCCACTTTGGCATTCAAAAGAGAAGACGTTTCGTAGGCGTAACTCAAAAATTGAATTTTCCGACTTTCGCCATTTTGATTCTCAGCAGGCGATATAATTCACTCAAATTCATAAATATTTAAAATTCTAATAGAGATCTATTAGGTAATATAAATGGACAGGAGCCTTTATGGGAAAAGAGCATTTAGGTGTAAAATAAAATTTTTTATATTTGATAGCCGACGTTTCGAGCACTTATCTTCAGGGTAGACAAATTGTGAGTTAAGTAGCACTGGTGATGAGTGCGACAAGGACTCGAAACGTCGGCTATAAAATAAAAAAAAAATTTTATTTCACACCTGGCTGCTCTTTTTCCGGGGAGGCTCCTGTCTATTTCTAATTAAGCATCTATATCCAACCAACTCAAAATATCTTCTATAGATCTACGTATATCATATACGGGGGTATGAATTAAAATTCAAAAAACATTAAAAAAAAGTAGTCGCTACCGGGAGTCGGACCACAGATCTGTCCATTGGTAAAATATATTTTCAATCGTCCTTAAATCTCGATTGACATCCTTAAAAGGCAACGGTTGTGAATTCGGATCCCAGGCAATCTGATGAAAATTTAAATCAAATGAATGCCATTTGGTTGGAATGCCTGGATAATTATATCGTAACATATAATTAATTTGGAAGAAACAAAACTATTTTATTATTATTGCAGCTACCAGGACCGTAGCCAGAAAGTTTTTTCAGAAGGGTTTGGACTTTCCTACCCAAAAATGAAATAAATTTTCAAAAGGATATTTTCCTTAATTTTTTTTTACCCCGTTTGTAAATTTTAACATTCAATTTTTCTCTCTATATTTTTATTTAATTTTTTTTCTTCTTTTCAGTCATTAGTGTAGTTGTTGTGGTTATTCTGAGGAGTAACTACCGTGGAAATAATTCTGAGATGGGTTCCTCTATCCTTCCTCAGGAGGAGCCATCTCAAATGTAGTTGGATAATTTTTTGCCATGAGATGGATTTGAACTCGAGCTGTCTTCTACTCAGGGGTCGTCCACATATTACGTATGGCGTTAGGGGGGGGAGAGGAGGGGTCTGGACAAAACGTTACTAATTGTGACATTGAAGACCCGAGGGGTTTTCTAAATGTGACATAACAATTCAAAGTGGAATTTATAAAATTTTTTGAAGAAAAATCGTCAAAAATGGCATAACGTAATATGTGAACCACCCCATAAGCTTAACTGCTACTGCTTTATCCCACCTTTAATTATTTGTTTTGGGGGATTTCCCCGAAAATTGTCCTGATTACTACTACGATTATTCTATAATGTTGATGAATTATTTTAAAAATACTATAAAAATATTTATCCCTCTGGATTCGGCAGAGCCGTAACGAGGGTGTAATATAAGTTGCCATCGTACAAGGGGCAAGCCATCAAGGGCTTGTTAAGTGGCTTGAAATTACATATATTTTTTATGCTTCTGTGATTTTTCCTTGTTTAATTTAATTTATAAATAATACTAATATATCACCATCATTTTTGACAAAAATGTATCTCCGTAAAACATTTGCATACATCGCAAATGAATTTATTTAATATTATGACTTTAATATGATTTAAACACTTTTTTCTATTTGGTGTTTAAATTTATTTAAGTTTAAAAAATTCCATCATTCAATTAAAGGCTGTTTATTTTGCGAGTAAAAGCGGTAGCTGAAAGTAGGAAAGAGAAAGATAGGGAGTGAGTGAGAGAGCAGGTCTCTAATTAAAGCAACTTGTAGCATTTTATTGCATTTTAAATATATAAAATTTTTTGTTAAATTAAAATAAATTGGTAAAAATTGGTTTATAAATTAAAAAAAAATTAAACATCGCCATGATTTATATTTGTTACTTAATATTTATTTATTATATGAACATTTAAAATGCTTTTTTAATTAAGTTTTAAAATATTATGCTAATATTTTTTTAATAAACGTAAATACCAGAAAAAAAAATTAACTTAATTAACTACTTTCTTTTGTGTAAATAAAAACACAAATGGAATTTGAAAAATAATTTTAATTGCAAGTTGATTTTATCTTGGATATATATATAATATAATCCAAGAAGAAGAATGTTTAAAGTGAAAGTGGTTAGCCAAGTTGGTAGCAAATGCCATCGACATTAAAATGTCCATCGATCAATTGTCATGTCGCCGAGATCAAGTGAACCTCCTTAGCTAGCAAATGAAGACAAATTGTAAACGCATCTTTGGAGACTTTAACGGTCGAGTAGGGAAGGAGTCGGAAAAAAAAACCAGCGATAATTTTAAATATTTCAAAATTAATGAGCCATAAATGGACTATTTAACTTTTTTAATTAATTCATTAATTCGATGGCTAAAAAAAAAATTATCAGAATTTAATATGATTTTAGAAATTTTATCAACCTGAACTAGTTTATTTTCCTTAAAGGTTTGGGCCATTTATTATTTAAATGATTCCGAATCCTGCCATTCAAGATCATAATTTTAGCATAAAAAAAATTTAATAGAACACAATGTAAAAAAAAAAAATTTAAATTAATTTTTAATATAAAATATTTTAAATTAATATGATACTTGATTTATTTTAATAATAAAAAAAAGAGTTAAAAAAAAGAGTCAGTAAATAGATTTATAACGTTATTAAATGTTAATCGAAACAAGCTCTAAAAATGAATGAACAGAGAGAATTGCTTTCACTTCATTCATCACGTCTTTTAAACAAAGATTTAATGAATGGAAATTTCTAAATAAATAAAAAAAAAAAAAAAAAAAAATTGGAATTACAAAATTAACAGATATAAAAATTAGTAGAAAATTTAATTAATAGGTACACAAAATTCTTAATATAATTTTTAGTTATTAAAGAGGAAGGGAAAATTTAGGACTTCCGAGAAAATATAATCTTTGTACAAAAGGACTGTCATTTTGAAGGGCCGAGGCGCCACAAGACAGATGTTCTCTCATTAAGGGCAAAGTTAAGAGGGTGAAAAACAAGTCACCTCAGAGTTGGACATTCATTTAGTTTGATTTCAATTTTAACACGTGATAGAAATTTCGCAAAATAAAAAAAAAAAAAAATGATGGGTTGAAATTTTTATTTCTTTATGTGAGGAACATACAGATGTATATATATATATATATATATATATATATATATATATATATATATATATCTTTTTTTTTTTTTTTTTTGCCCAAATCTGAATGGAGAGCTCAAACTTAATGTCTGGATTGAGTTATTAGCCAGCCGCTTGGATGGTTCCATGGAGCCAGGGAGGGGCTAATGGCCCTATTGTGAGTGGTCCAGACCCTTACCTGTAGGGCTCCCCACTTCGCCACCTGCTCTCACAAATACAAACTCCATCACATCTTATTTGAAAATTCTAACCTGCCACTATCTAAATTTGAAAATTTACTAATTTTTAAAAAATCTAGAAATATTCTTTAATCAAATTAATAATAAGAGAAACAACCCTAAAATCAAAGAAATGATCAAATAGAAATTAAATTATGAACAATTAAACAAATAAAAAGCGAATAATATTTAATGGACCCTCTATGACACGCCACTGCAAGTATAAAATGGTCGCAATGATGGACACGGGTTGACTCCACACATTGGGCCAACGCATGCTGGCTGCCTTTTTACCAATGTATAGAGGGACATTGGTTTGTAGAGGCAAATAGTGATGGACGATCGAAATATTAATGTCAAAGGATAGCTTTGGGAGCGGTTTTTCTGCACATCAAAGGCAACCAACATTCTGTTGGCCCATTATGTGAAGTCAACCCATGGCTTTGTGGCTGTAGTGTCCATCATAGTGACCATTTTAAATGCCCGTCGTGGATCATCATGGTTTAGATTCAAATTGTTTGTTTACGGACCAAAATATAGTACTGAAACTTAAATGAGAGATTATACTTCACTAATGAAGAACCATAAACCGACAAATAATCCTAATAATACTACTATCGTAAATCAAAATGTCGCCTGCTAAGAGTGGCGATAGTCCGAAAATTCAATTTTTGAGGTAAGCCTACAAAATGTCGTTAAAACGTCTTCTCTTTTGAATGCCAAAGTGGTGCAAATATATTTTCATTCTTTGCTATTGATTATGGCATATTCATTTGTTGCCTGGATATTTAAATGTATATGTTTATAAAACTTTGAAACGTCTTTTCTCGAATTGTTAAATTTCGGACTTTCGCCACTATGATTCTCAGCAGGGTATATGACAATGGTCTTTTTATAACTCTTTATGTTTATTTTATAAATTCGAAGATTTTTTTTTTCATTTAAAATTAAATATTAATCATTTCGGTAAAAAGAAATTCCGGTAGATAAACCCTGAGGGTATTTTAAAATCTCGAGATGTCTCTTTTTTGGCCGCCCTGTAGGTTTTCCTACCTGCAGTCAAAGCAACAACTCAATTAGCCCCACACACGCACACACAGCTCTATGCATACCTCACACATCTCTCTTTCTCTCTCTCTCTCTCTCTCTCCCTTTCTCCAGTATGTTATTTCGAATTGAATGCAGATCAGTCTGTGTGGCCTAAAAGGGGACCTAATCAATTGTTCCTGAATAACTAAGAAAAAAACGATAAGCGTATGTCATTCAAGAAAAAAGTGTCACCTCAAATGAAAAATCTCGACACGCAGATAAAGACATAAAGAGTCTGTCCCAGAGCTGTAAAGGAGAACTTTTACATTTTAATATTGCGTTAATAAAAATGTAATGGCTGCCATTGGACATTGAAAGAAAGAGAGAAAAAGAAGAAGAAAGGGAAAAAGAGAGAAAACCTGCATGCTTTTGGTGTCTTATAATTTACGATATTAGAGGCCTTCGAATGAGTTTTGTTCAATCTATTCAGCTAGTTATTGATTCAATTGGATTGCTGTGATTTTTTTTATCCGATAATAATACTAATAATATTAATACTTAAATATTCAAAGGATCGATTAAATGAATTGAATTAATTTGTTTTACGATATGTAGGCGGACAGATCAAGCGCCCCCGAATTTAAAAAACATTTAAAAACTATGTTATAAAAAAATTTATTTAGATATCAGATAACATTTCCAGTTTTTCTTTTTTAATTAAACTTCTATAAAATATAGAATGGATATCTCTATTTCGCCGTTGTGCATACAAAATTAGTGCACATTTTACGATTTGTTAACAAATTAGATTTAAATTTAAAGGATACTTATACAACCCTAAATGTTCACTTTTGCATACTTAAAATTTATAATTATAATGTTGTTGAGGTCTTGCAATTACGCTACTGATGTTTGCAATGTCAACACCTCTTAGCTATAGACTGAGCAATATAATTTTTAAATGTGGCTGTCTGCAGATATCTACAACTCATTGTTATTTTCTCTTAGTGATTGATGATGGTACTAATTAAAGCTGAATTCTTTCACACATATTACAAAGATACTAATATTTTCTTCTCTTTATTGTCAACAGTTTTGCCTGAGTCTACAAGCCTTCTTCAGAACAATTCTTTCATCAGTTCTTTTCTTTCCATATAAGGTAAAAAATTCGATTTTATTCAAAGTAGTGGCTATGGTGTAAATATAGAGGTGGATAATTGTGGACAGAAGCAGCCAATAGACTCTGTGTTCAGGTTTTAATCACCGGAGATGTTTCGGTTCTTTTAATTTAAGAACCATTTTCAGTCGTTAGGTTAAATAAATATTGCTCAGAAATCCAAAGATTAGATCCTCCATACAGAGACTAGGGCCGAATTTAAGAGAAATACAGCCCTGACAGAGTCTATTTATTGGCTGCACGTATCCATTTTTATTTATAACTTTATATATATAGAGATTAACAATAATTATTGTGAAATTTTGTATTTTCTGTTTCTGTTTTGATTGGAACAGTCCTATCGGCTTATAAAGTTCGGAGTATTTGTTCCGATAACAGTGATATCTCAGATATCTCCTCTATATAACGGACACATTTTTAATTACCATGTATACCCGATATAGAGATGGATAATTGTAATTTAAAATTTCCACTATAAATTGAAATCACCATAGACCTGACATCTCAGCCTCAAATTCAACACTTAACAATATTCACAAATTAATATTCTTAATTCTCAATTACAAAGGCAGCAAATTAACTGATATTTCAGAATTTTATTACCTAATTAGATCAAACATGTATTCTTAATTAAATATTCATGAGAACAAAAGAACGTATTTTAACGGTATTTTTAATAAATGACCTAACGAAATAATACTTTTTAGAATTTTGCTTGTCAAGGGAATATTTCCCGATAGAGCGAAAAGAATGACAAGCCAGTAGACTGGAAAGGAACGTAGTAAATAGTAGCTAGAAGCTTCGGTAGCAGCTGTTAGAGCCAGAGGACCACCTCTTGGAAAGTTTTTAGGGGGGCCTCCACATCTCGACCCTTAAGAAAGGCGGCAGCTTTGTTCTAGAGCCGCATCGGCACGCTACACACACGCGCGCATATATATTGAGAATCCTTAGCTTACAAATCAATTTCATAATTGTCCCTAGATAATGTTGAAAAATAATTATTAACTAAAAAAAAAAAAAAGTTTAAACGTACTAGTAGTAGCTTCCGTGTTTAAAAAAATCTCACATCGTAAATTTCAACTGATTGCAGATCTTAAGATTTTTTTTCTCGATCATAAATTTTTTTTTCTTCTCTCATCAGTAAGCTTCGAATTGCATGTTTGAAAGATAATGACATCATCGGGTTCGATGTTTTCAATAATTACATTGAATCCCACTTTCTAAAGCAGATATTAAGTTGAGTATTGTAAATAACGTAAGGTAGAAAACGGTCGTGTGTTAGTGAGGTATGGCGGCGCCCAAGAGGCCAGGCCTTGTAATAAAGTCATTATCTCGGTCGGTCTTAAGGCGGGTTGCTTGGCTAGCAGCTCTAGCATCCGCAGCAGCCTTCTAAAGCAGTTTCCGTAACACACAATAAAGCATTCTCGGTCAACAAACTGACTGACGTTCATCTGGCCAATCAGAGTCATCTTCGGATGGCCTGGTCTATTATAACATTTTTTTTGTTCGGAGATTCTTTATCGAAAATGAAATATAATCAACTTTTTAAGTGATCTTAATGAGCTTGGTTAGGAAAAAAAGAGATGTTATTGAATTTCTTAAATATTTTCTTTTGAAGAATTTTGGCAACCTCGAGAGAAAAAAAAAATCTAAGCGTGGGTTCGAAATCTCATCAAACATCTTTATGATATCAAGATAGTTGTTTTGAATTAGTAAATATTTAACAACAAACGAGAATTTTTTCCTGGCTGGACCAAGGCAATCAGCAGTCATGATCTCTCTCAGTTACAGACACGAATATCTATTTATATGAAAGTAAAAGTGGCAAGAAATGCGAAATGTCGATTTTTGCTCGTGATAAGACGATTTTATTTAGCGCCCTTCGTCTTCGGGCAACGAGATACCTTCGGTTGTGGACGCCCAATGGATTCGTGGAAGGCCACCCGGATTCTTTTAGGACCACCATTGGCGCCTCCTCCAAGAGAAAGAACCAACGATAGGCCATCAACCAAGCCGACCACACCACACTGGCCTACATTTATTTGCTCAACCGTTCAATCAACAGGAAAGAAGGGTTGTGATTTGTGGTTGGTTAGAAAAAAAAAAAAAAAAACTAATTGGTATAAACATAAAGAAGAAAAAATGTCACGAGAATTTTCTATAACAGTACTTCAAACGATACGATCGGAATTTGGAAATAACATCGATTACAAAAAAAAATCTGGTGTGACTGATCGCACCAGATTTTTTTTTTTAAATTGACTGCTGTTGTTCCCAAATATATAAAATTGACGTTTGGCTTGGTGTAGGGGTTAGGGTGCTGGCTTTCTATACCAAGGGTCGCGGGCTCGGATCCCAGGCAGTCCGATGATTTTATTTAAGCATTTGGATACCAAATGGTATAAATAAAAATGCCTGGACCCTAATATATATAAATTATTAAAAATACAGTATTGTTTAGTCTTAAATGTCCTGAGTTGCCGA
The DNA here is from genome assembly GCA_023213315.1 of Euborellia annulipes. NCBI lineage: Eukaryota > Metazoa > Arthropoda > Insecta > Dermaptera > Anisolabididae > Euborellia > Euborellia annulipes. The sequence continues at coordinate 50,364 of JAKCPI010007438.1, forward strand.
AAAGACTGTGAGTATGTCTGTGTGAGTGTGAATGGGAAAAAAAATGTGAGTGTTAAAAAAAAATATATAAAATCTAGAAAATATTTATTTTTTTGTTACCATGGGAACCATTTCTTTGGGAATCTTTTCTATGAAGTACAAGAATAAAGTGTCCTTCAAAAGATTTCAAGGGCAAAATGAGAATATACATTTTAAATAGGATCAAAAAAATAATTGATTTATGAATTTTAAACAAAATCGTTATAGCGAATTTTGAGTAAATCGAAAAAAACTTAAAAAGTGCATCAATAAATTACTAGTACTCTTTGGACGATTTTGTTCAAAAGCTTTGTGTTACGTCTTATGGGAGTACCTAACTGAATTTAAAATTGAACTTAACTGAATATAAAATTTGAACTTCCTAGGTCTTTTCGTTCTTAAGATATTTTGTTCACATACAGACACACACACAAACAGACAGGGCATGTTGCGAAAACCACTTTTTTGGGTTCAGGGAACCTCAAAACGTGTATATCCGTCAAAATCTCAACATTTTTTACAAGAATCCAATACTTTCTCTCTCTATCATATATAGAGGTAATAGAAAGTAAAAACAATTAAATGTCCTTGTGATTAATTAAAGTCAACGCCTATCTCTGGTCAAACCATTAAATAGTGTATCCTTCATCTGAACATATTTAAAATTTAAATTAATTAACTGTTTTATAGCGGATGATAAATAAATATTCTTTTAATTTTGACTTTTATTATCCTTCATCCTAATCGATTAACTAATTTTTTCCTCTCTTGGGTCCAAAAAGATCTTTGAATCATCGATCAACTATTTAAATTTATTACGTTAGGTATTGTTATTCGTGAATAATTCAATAGTCAATGACTTGTCAAAATAATAATAATGGTCGAAAAAAAGTAAAGATTCAACCTTTCTTTTATTTTCTTAGGAATGTCCTTTCAAATTCTTTTTCTTTAAATATGGAAAAAATAGGGAGAGGACCACCAAAGAGGAGAAGGTCAAATGACCATAAGTCAAGACGTTTAAAAAATGACTTCTCAAAGTATAATTATTGTTTGTTTATATTTTAATAGAAACCAGAATGTTTTCTTTTACTTGTTGTTTTCACATACAATGAACTTGGATTTGTACACATTTCTAAGAAAGGTGCAATAAACTTTTCAATTTACAACAAAAGTACTTTTTTTTCCCCCACAAAGGAAAAAAATAAATTTAATTGGCACTTGTCCAATATAATAAATATATTCTCCAGTCATATATTTTGCATAATTCAAATTCTATTACGAAATATATAAACGATTATTATTGATAGTTTTTATTTTTTTTTTTTTTTGATCGAACGATTGATTGTGATTGTCTTACATTAATTTAGGAGATGAAAAATGATCCAACATTAAATCCTACTATTAAGTGTTTCGTAACCCTATCATTAATTTAATAATAATTTTTCAATTATAATAACATATTCATCAATAAACAAAAATTTTTTTTTTCAATTATTAAAAAAATTATAATAATGAACATGTATTGGTCCATTATCGGTAAATTTTACTTGTATTATTTTAAGGAGGCGATTAGCCGAGGGAATAAAGCTGCTAATCCTGAAGACAACTCGAGTTCAAAACCCTCATTGCAATAAATTATCCAACTCTTTTTGCCAAAAACCGTCATTCACATTAATTAAAAGATCCTCAAATTAGAAATATCTTTTTTTTTCTCTGATTCTGACCTCCATGCAATTGTTTTAGTGAATTAATTGATTAGAAGTGTATTTTCAAAATTTATTTATTAATTTCATATATATATATATATTATAAAATTTTTTGATTCTGGGATGAAGGACATCTATTCTCGGAGACTGGGCTCAACGAGTCTCCGAGAATATATATATATTGTTGATTAAAAATTTCATTTGTAAAGCAATTTTATATGCAACCCATTGTTTGAATTTGCTTTTCCGAGAATGCATAAAATTTTTTGAACTTTTGTATAACGAGACAATCATCAATGAACATTTCTTATAGAAATTAAATTATTCGTCTATTTTGTATTTTATTTTATATTTTGTCGCTATCTAAGTAAATAAATTAGGTACCATATTTATATATCCACTAAATCTGTTCGTCTATGTGGTTGTTGCAGGGAATGATTATCAGATTTATAACTAGACTGTTAAGTGGGATGTCTAAGCGTCAGGCGTTATTTTGATTTCTCGCAAACTAAATATTTTTTTTCAACCACAGAATCATTATAAGAGGGGGAAAAGACATTTTTGTATAATATGATGTCATAGTTTTTAATATTTTCGAAGGACGTATGTATCTCTTAGGGTTTTAACAATACATTTTCAATTTTTTTTAAACAATTTGATTAAAAAAAAAAATTCACTTTAGAAGATTATTTTTCGCTAACCATTTGTACCAAGACTCGCGGGTTCGTATCCCGTTTATTAATTTAAATTGTATTGGCTATCAATCAATTTACGGGGTCTAAAGGGCCTTATATGCAGAAAAAGACTTTTAATAAATAAAAAAAAAAAATTATTTTTATTAGCTCTAACATATTATTTAAATATTTAATTTCAACAAATTGATAATACTGGGATTATACATATTTGATTTATATTATACTGTCGTAAGTGATTAATTATCAACTTTACTTCATTTAATTATTCATTCATTAAAGAAGGAAACTAATTAATAAAACCTGAATCTTCGTGATTATTTACTGTATTTGGCACCGTAAGGTCATTTTCGCATTAAAATTTCTCCTATCTATATATATACGCACACCTTTATATGTAGGCCGATAGAGAGAAAGTATTGAATTCATGGCAAAAATTTGATGTCGAAATTTTGATGGAAATACACGTTTTATGGGTCAGGAAAAATGAACTTGCTCTGTGTTTCTGTCTATGGACAAAATAAAGAATTTAAGTTAGGTACCCCACTGAGGCGTGAAATAAAATGGGCCAAAAAGTATTTGTACTTCACTGATGTACTTTTTCAGGTTTTATTCGCTCTAACGATTTTGATTTAAATTCATAAATCATTTATTTTTTTAGATGTTCTTTAAAATGTATATTCTCATTTTGCTCTCGAAATTGTTTGAAGCACACTTTGCTCTTGTACTTCATAAGAGAAGAAGAAATAAAATATAATTTTTAAAATTGTAAATAGACTTAGTAAAATCTAATTAAATTATTGAGAGGAAATTTTTAATTTGATTAATTAATTAAAAATGAATGGTAAAAATGATTAATTAAATTAATGATTAATTAAAAATGAATTTAAAAAAAAAATGATGATTAATTTTTGTAGTAGGTTTTTAATTATGAGTTTTATTTCCAAAATTCATTCATCTGAATTATTTTGATTAAGGTGCGCGTCTCGAAAAACCGTTAAAACACGATTGACTCGAGGCGGCAAGAGATGGCGTTAGTGTTCCCCATAGGGATATAAGGGAATTATTCCATTTCATTCTAGAGCTTCCAGCTAATTAATTAAGGATAGAAAATTAATTATTTTTGAAGACAATGATTACTAATTTAATTATCTACAACTTATAGAGCTCCTTTTTTTTAAATATCTTTTATTTAATGCGATTAATCTAAAAAAATTTTTTTTTTTCTAAAATCAAAAAAAAGGGCTTCTATTATTTGTAGATATTTTAAATAGCTTTAATTTTTAAAAAAATTTGAGGTCGATAGCTTCAAAATTGTGGCCGCTGGAAAGTCCCAAAATTACCACCCCGAGACGCGCACCTTAAAATCTATATGAACAAATTTTATATGCACCCCTTTGTTTTAGAAAGTGCATAAAAATTTTCCCTTTTTAATTTATTTTACTTTACCAGTCTTATATAATATTTTGTTTACTTCTGCTAAAAACAGCAAATAAATTACATTTTGATAAAAATATTTTCTCTAATCAAGATCATACTGATTAATCTTCGAGATTTCATGTTAAACTAAAAAAATATTGATGTTTATGTTATTATTTCTCAAAAAGGATTTTTTTTTCTTGTTTTTTATTATCATATTATTTTTCTTTGAAGATAAGGAAAAAGCTATCTTCCACTTAAGAGATGATTTTACCTTGCACCCAGAGCTGTTCGACCCTCGAATGAAGAGAAGCACTCTTAAGACCGACACAGAAAGTGGCCAAGACAAGAAGGGCGACAAAAAGAACTTTGCCGGCATGGTTGTGAATAAAACATCCCAGATGGAACAGCCGCGCTTGAAGACGAGCTCGAAGCCATAAGGCGCTTCGGCGACCCACCGCTCGACCCTTGAAAAAAAAAAAAAAAAAAAAAAATTCATCACCTACAGTGAACACATAATTCATCATAAAATACTATCAACTATAGAAAAAAACATGAGCTATATAAATAAATTTCATGAGAATTTTCAAGTCCTTTTTAGATTATATTAGACCTTGCAATGCGTTTATGTATTTCTTATTTTTTTTTTTTTTTTTTTTAGAAAAAAACACTCACACTTTTTTCTCACTCACACTCACACACACATTCACACAGTATTTTCGGCAACTCAGGCCATATAAGACTTTTTACGATATCCGTTATTGATAAATATACATATATGAGGTCCAGGCATTCTTATTTAAGCCATTTGGTATCCAATTGGCTTAAATAAAATCATCGGACTGCCTGGGGTCCGAACCCGCGACGTTTGGTATACGAGGTTAGCACGCTAACCTCTACGCCATGCCCCGAGGGCGTATTTCTTATTTAAATAATAATTAATCACGGATGTCAGCTGAGGGGATAAAGTAGTTAAAGTGCGTCACGGGGGGGGGGTGCTAATTTTGAGAGCTTCCAGCTGCTACAATTTTGAAGCTATCGAACTCAAATTTTTTTTTAAATTAAAGCTATTTAAAATATCTATAACTTAGAGAAGCCCTTTTTTTGATTTTCAAAAAAAAAAAAAAAATTTTAGATTAATAACATTAAATAAAAAATATTAAAAAAAAATTCGTTCTATATCTTATAGATAATTAAATTAGTAATCATTGTGTTAAAAAATAATTAATTTTTTGCCTTTAATTAATTAGCTGGAAACTTTCAAATTAAATGAAATAAAACCCTTGTTTCCCTATGGGAAAAACTAACGCCATCTCTTGCCGCCTAGAGCAATCAGCTTCTGAATTGTCGCCTAACGGTTTTTCGAGACTCACCCCTTAAACTTAAGCTGAGATGAGAACATCTCATATTCCCAAGAAAGTTACTCCCCAGAGTAACCACGCGTCAATTTTGACATTTTTAACTGAAGAGAGCGAATGCAGAAGAATTGAATTTAGAAATCATTTGAATTTCAAATTTTTTTGGCTTAATACATATTTAATAATGTTCCCAGTAGTGTGATGTTTTCTAAGTCTTTCGACATCTGAGGCCATGTATTTAATATAATTTGTAGCCAATGTAATTTAAATAAATTTTATCGCTAAGGATAGTGTACTGGTTATTGACAATGAATGCAATTTCAACTATAAATTCAGAGGACATATGTTTACTGCCAGCAAGAGAATAATTGAATACCAATAAGGAACATCGTTTCTAATATGTAAACGAAAGAAAAATTAACAGATTTATTTTGTTTTTTTAATCAAAAGAACTAAGAACAAGTGCAAGCGGAAAACGCAGTATCTTTTCCTTAATACTCTCAGAAAGCTCATCTTTATCTCATAATTCGGGAATGCGCGGCACAGGAAGAAGAAAATTATCTTTTCAATTCTATATGAATGTTCAGTGGTGCAACCAAGTTTTGCCTGGGGGGATGAGGTTTTGATTTTTTTAAGGGACTCTCCTGTTAGGCATCAAGAATTCTTTTATGTTTTTATAGTTAATAATATTTAAAATAAATGAAAAGGCCATCAATTCATGACTTTGTTTAAAGTGGTAGGCAGAAACCACCACTTGGGCTTGGTGATACGAGATTAAAATATTATTTAACAATTTTTTTGTGAAGTCCAAATTTTATTTAATTATAATAATAAAATTTATTTGTATATATGAAGCAATATTTTTTTTTTTTTGTAACCAAACTAGTAGCAGAAAAAAGTTAAGGAAGTCTAGAGGTTAATTTTTATTTCTCCTGGGGGGGGGGGAGGGGGTTGAGGTTGCACTTGTGTGGACTAAAAACTTTGATTTGAATTTGAATATGAATAAATAATTTTAATTTTAGTTATATGTTTCACAATATTTATTAATTATAAATTAACCTAGTGTAAGTTATGAGTTGTTAAGAGTTAATTAAACACCAAAAAAGGCGGATCCAGGGAAGTTTTTTAGGGTTTTAATTTTTTTCTGACTAGACGCGAATCTTGCCGAAGGCGATAGCAATGTTAATTATTTTATTTATTAGGATTGGATAAGGGGTTGAAAAATTGAAAAAAATGTTTTTTAAATTTATTTTAGCTAAATCGAAGCCAAATAAATAGAAAACATTCAAAAAATAGAGTTGATTATTATTTTATTATATTAAGGGTTGATTAGGGGTGATGAAGGGTTGATTATTTAAGAAAGGCCTTGGAATATTCCAATTCACTTGTTGACATTTTTTTCCCGTTCTAAATATAGTTAGATTAGAGCAAAAGGTATTTTTTTACTTTTAATAAAAAGGGAATTGTTATTTTCATCTGTTTTATTCCTATCGAAAGAGAGACAAGTCTCGTTCAGTCGAGTCGCGTGGCCTGGCTGCAGGGGCCCCGAGCTGCTCTGTTTTTTGAGTTTAAAGTGAATCAAAGTGAATAATTAATATAGTGTTACCCACCCTGACCTCACCGTCAATCAGCACACCCTCTTGAGAGTCTTATTAAAGGTAATTATTAAAAATTTTATCGTTGAAAAAAAAAATGATATAAACAAATAATTTGATTGCGAAAAACGATTCTTTTGAATATGAAATTAAATATTTTGTATTTCACTAACAAGTAAGGGTAGAGGGTGAAGTTTAATTGTAGAGGGTGAATATAAGCTGTTGAAAGGGAGAGGGGAATGTAGGTGTCATTGAAAAAAAATTGGTTTTTATTTTTTATTTTTTAAACACCTTTTTTTTCCATTCACACTCACACACACATTCACACATACCATTATATTCTTTCTATTTGGCCTATATTTTTGTTAATCAAATTTCCTTAATATACTTTTACTCAGGGGTGGATTAAGGGTTGAAAATTAAAATAAAATAATTTCAAAATAAAATAAAAATTAAAATAATTATTTATAAATGTATTCAAATTATTTTGAGAGTAATTTCGCGGTGACGGCTCGCATTTCCTTTATGAAGGCATTAACCAGGAGGGTTAATGCCTCCATCCCCTATAATGCACAAATATATTAATGTTTTGTAAGGCCTACTTTTACTAAAAAATAAGTGCATTCCGTTTGAGTTAAAATTCATATTCAATATTTAGCAAATAGCATAGTGGGGTAGAAACATTTTAATGTCATTCTAAAATTTCTTATTACTGGGGCGGAATTAATTTTTAAAGATTTCGAAACTCTCATAAACAGATAATAATAACACTGGGTAACTTAGGAACCCATCGAATCCCTTGCAGAATTTTGTAGGGATTTTTTTCATTAGGAAGAAAAGTAAGATATGATTAGTCCACTTAGAATTTTACTGGGGTGAGTTACCGCATCTTTTTGTATATAGAACTTATATCAATTCGGATTTGAATTTTTACTTCCTCTTACCTATATGTAAAAGTTAATATACATATATATATATAGAAAGTATTGGATTCATGACGAAAATTCGATGTCGAGACTTTGATGGATATACACGTTTTGAGGTCCCCTCCAAAAAAAAAAAAAAGGTTTTCGCGACATTGTCTGTCTGTTTGCGTTCAATTTAAAGCTTGAAGGAATTGAGCTAGGAGGTTGAAATTTTATATTTAAGGTAGGCACACCCCTAGGGTGTGAAAATAAGATTTGAGAAAAATATTTTTCTTCATGAATGAAAGTTAGAAAAAACGAAGCCATAATTTTTTGTTTAAAAATATATTTTAACAGCTGACGTTTCGGCTTTAGTCAAAGCCATCCTCGGAGCTGTTAGTGGTCATACGAGGATGGCTTTGACCAAGGCCGAAACGTAAGCTGTTAAAATATATTTTTAAACAAAAAATTATGTTTGCGTTTTCTTCTAATTTTCATTCCTGATACAAATTCCACCAGCCATAAAATACCCTTATGCCAGCGCTTTCCAAGCTCGCCGCGGACTAGTCTAAGGGGAGGCGCGAATATTGGCCACCAGGACCAATTTTCCAAATGATTGCTAGTTTTAATATAAATAAGAATAAATTTAAAAAAAAAAAAATATTTTTATATAAATTTATTTTTTTATCATTAAAAATTTTTGTTTTTGTATTATTTTATAAAATGGGGGTTGGGGGGGGGAGGCGTCATAAGATTAAATATTTTTAAGGGAGGTGTGGTAACATAAAGTTTGGAAACCTCTGTTTTAGACAATATAATTCTCACAAAGCAATTTCAAATAATTTATATCCATTGAATAGTAATTTTTACTATTTTCCTTTCTCAATACTTTTGTTTATAATGAAGACAGATACAAACTTTCAACCCACGATAAAAATTTTTTTTTACAAAGTAAAAGCTCATTTCAATTGAAATGGTTTGGAACGCCCCAGCAGACCATTTGCAATTCACGATCCGTGACACATTTAAGGCCCGTTGAATTATTTGAAACAAGAGGCTGTTTAATTCATAAATATAAAGACTTTCAACACATTCTATATCAACTTTCTTGAAATAATAAAAATTCCTCAATGAAATTGATCCAAAATGGCTAAAATATTAATAAGATTGAATGAAATCTATACACAAAAGGTTTTGTTTATGATCAGAGCAGCCTCTCTGACGATAAATCAATTTTCAATTGTGCCTGAATCGGGTATTATATATACTAGTATAATATCTCGTGCTGAACGTGGCATGTTTATTGCATGGAGATACATAGTTATCTAGAAACACATTGTACTTGCATGAAGATTAATTTTAAAGCAGCAACAAATTATTCGAAGCATTGTAATCGGATTAGAAAACATGCTGGAAAAGGAAGAATGCAGATATGTACTAAAAAATTCCTTCAAGTTTTTCGCCAAAGAAAACATGTTAAATGGGTTATAAAATATATCCAATAATATATTTCAAATTGTGATTTTAAAAATACTAATTTTAGAAATTAAAAAAAAAAAATCTATCCACTTTCTAAAGTAATAAATCACTAATATAATATCCTGTATAGTGATTTAAAGACTTTTTCGGCATCTGAGGACATAGAATCTATTCATGAATAGTTAAATGTGAATAATGTTTGTTTGTGTGTTTATATATAGAGAGAGAAAGTACGGTATTGGATTCATGTCAGAAATCTGATGTCGAGATTTTGATGGATATACACGTTTTGAGGTCCCCTGAATCAAAAAAAAAATCTGGTGTGACTGGCGCACAGCCCACAACTTTCTCTTACCTTCGGTAATCTAAAGTTGTGTACTGTGCTTGTCACATCAGATTTTTTATGTCGACATGTATTTAGTTTCCGACAGTACGGTTCATTCGATTTTCAAGATGTAAAATTTATAAGTATGGCAAAATATTTATATTTTGTTACCATGGCAACCATTTCTCCTATCTTTTATATGGAGTACAAGAGTAAAGAGGTCTTCAGAAGATTTCAATGGCAAAATGAGAATATACATTTTAAAGATAAAGAGAATCTAAAAAATAATTGATTTTTGAATTTCAAAAAAAATCGTTGGAGCGAATTTAGAGAAAATCGAAAAAAAAAAAAACTGAAAAAGTGCATCAGTAAAATACTATAGTACTCTTTGTTCAAAAGTTTCGTGTCACGTCCCATGGGGTGCCTAACTTAAATATAAAATTTCAAACTCCTAGCTCTTTCCGTTCTTGAGATATTTTGTTCACAGACTTACACACAGACACACAGACAGACCACGAAAACCACATTTTTGATTCAGGAGACCTCAAAACGTGTATATCCATCAAAATCTCAACATCGAATTTTTGACATGAATCGAATACTTTCTCTCTATATATATTAACATATATATATAGAGTTAAGAGAAAGTAAAAAAGTGGAACATGGTCTCTGTTCAATTTTAAGTATGAAGGAATTGAGCTATGAGAATGAAATTTCATATATAAGTTAGACATCTCCCGGGAGCGTGAAAATAAGTTTTTAAACAAAATCGACCAAAACGTACTAGTACTTTACTGATGCACTTTTTCAGTTTTTTTTTCGATTTTCTCAAAATTCGCTTCAACGATTTTGATTAAAATTCAAAATCAATTATTTTTTAAATGCTCTTTAAAATGTATATTCTCATTTTGCCATTGAAATCTTCTGAAGACCACTTTACTCATAGGAAAGATGGGAGAAATGGTTGCCATGGTAACAAAATATAAATTTTTTTCCGTTTATAAATTGTACATCTTGAATTTTAATATATCGGCGGAAACTAAATATATATCGACACAAAAAATCTGGTGTGACCTTCAGTAATCGAAAGTTGTGTTCTGTGCTTGTCACACCTGATTTTTTATAAGTCCTATAAACTTCTATGTATATTTATATTAATTGTCTAAAAAAATTGTGGCACATGATTAAGGAAAGGCGAGGGAACACCGCAAGCGACCCCGGGGTACGAAGCTCGCCAAAGGCCGAAATTTTTTACTTTTTTAAATTTAATATTAGACTAAAAGAGAAGCTCAAATATTTATTTTGATAAAAAAAATTTTAATATTACAATTAATAAGAGAGACTATTTTTTTTGCAATTTGAAAATATATAAACTCCATCTATATTTATTAAAATTAATTCCTAACCAATGAATTTTAATCAATTTTATCTCTCAAGACGGGAAGCGAACAAATGACTCTTAGATCATAAAGCAAGTTATATGAACAGAAGCCACAATATATTTTAATTATTAAAAAAAATTTTTATTCTAATAAACATAATTAATGGTAGAAATTTCAGATTCATAATATGCCGGAAATTTATAATAGCACATTCCCTTTAATTAATTAATCTAAAATTTCGTTTTAAATTAATAATAATTTCTTAACAAAAATCTTTTAAAATATTTTTGTACCATTCTGAAAATTCTTTTTAAATAATTTATAAAAATAATAATGACAACGTTGATGTTGAAATAGTTACCGAAATGAACCGAACCGGTTAATACCAAGCCGGTTTATTTCTCCGCTGTTACATTTATAGCTTGATGAAATCATAAATTAAAATTTAAAAAAAAAAAACGCGGAGAGTGAAATTTCATAATTAGACATCAAGAATTTTAATCTATCCATTATAGATGCAATATAAAACGAGGAAAATGTAATTGAATGGTAACTTAATTTATTAAATATATATAATAAATTTAATTTGTCGGCAATCAAGAGACCTCCGAGAAGTAAAAGGCAGGGACTTAATCATCGTTGCAATTCGTATTGATTGAAGAAAATAAAGGGGCTTTTGAAAAACTCGGAGCATGCATTCTTTGATTTGCCAGAGGGAAACAATTATTGCAATAATAGAATAAAAAAAGAATAATTTTGTCAGATAAAAAATATTTTTGCAAAAAAGTTTTTAGAAGGCCTAGTCTACTAATTTTAATAATAAAAAAAAAAAAAAAAAAAAATACGTTCAAATAATTTTTTTTTTTATGTTGATAATAGAAGTGGCTGTTCAGCAATTAGAATGATGAAGGAAGAGAGGATGTCAGCCAAAAAAGGAGCCTCTATCGAATAAAAATCTCCAATCAGAAAACGTTTCGGGTTTAATTAGATAAAACCATCATCAGTTCTTTAGAGATTATTGGCAATCTCAAGATGCACACCATTGAGATGCAGATAGAGTTGTTATATATAAACATATACAAAATTATATAAAAAATACAAAATTTGTATGATGCTCATTAGTCAACACGGCCAAGTCTCAAATGTATATCAACATTGACTAATGAGCATCATACAACTAATATGCAAATTTTGTATTTTTTATATAATTTTGTATATGTTTATATATAACAACTCTATCTGCATCTCAATGGTGTGCATCTTGAGATTGCCAATAATCTCTAAAGAACTGATGATGGTTTTATCTAATTAAACCCGAAGCGTTTTCTGATTGGAGATTTTTTATTCGATAGAGACTCCTTTTTTGGCTGACATCCTCTCTTCCTTCATCATTCTAATTTTTTTTTTTATATGAAAATATTTATTTAGATTAAGATTCAATAGTAATAAAAAAAAGTCTGGTGTACTGTGCTTGTCACACCAGATTTTTTGTATCATGATAGAGTAAGGTGGGGCAAAAGTCCGCAGTTTTTCTTTGGGAATTTTTTTTGACCTTCCTATGAAAGATACAATAAAAAAAGGAACATCCCCTGAAAGCCTGGTTAATTGGCTATCTTACATAATTTTTTTGGTTTCCAATTCGGTAGCATAAGAGTAGGAGAGGTATTTAAACAAAAATTTTCATTTGCGGACTTTTGCCCCACCGAGGGGGTAAAAGTCCGCACTAGCGGAGCAAAAGTCCTTAGGTGCAAACAATTGCCCCTGCAGCGAACAACCTCTCGAACCAGGGTATAAAAAAGACTTAATAAGAAATACATTAGGTATAGGTATGTTTTATGTATTTATTTTATTTATTAGAAATACACAATAGGCCTTATAACAATTAGTCCCCAGTAAGATTGAAGTTCATAATCTGCATAAACATTTCGGGTCGTGCTCGTTTCCCTAGGCTCATTAATCCGAGAAAATACTAGGTAGGGGTATTAGAAACCCAGAAAATACTAGGTAGGGGTATTAGAAACTCGAATACCATTGGGTGACATTTGTTCCATTGGAGATCCATTGGGCCTTTTGCCCCGTCGAGGCCGCGGACTTTTGCCCCATTTAGCTATTTTCATCGAAGTGTTACAAAAAATTTTTATTGTTAACTGTAGAGAAGAAAAAGGTTTTAAAATATTTATTTAGGGTTATCAGCTTGCAATCAAAGACGTTAGACAGTTAGAAAAGTGCATGCTGGTACATGTTGCAACCATGAGAATTTCCATAAATATTAGATGGAAGGTGACAAAAACATAAATTTGCTCATTGTTAACAATCGGCTTCAAACACGTTATTGAATTTCGAATCATCATCTGTTCTTGTTGTTACCAACCTAACAAAGTTGTTTAGAACAACGCCAAGTCTAACGGGGATTTTAAAATGAGGATTCGGACTTTTGCCCCGCGCGGACTTTTTGCCCCACCTTACTCTATATTTAGTTTCCTATAGCACCTTGGGCTGAACGCACATAAATTGAGCAAAACGTTTTCGGACAAAACGTTTTGTTCAAGAGGAAAACGTTTTGCGCAACCAACACCAAATGAGCAAAAACGTTTTCGGACAAAACGTTTTGTCTAAGAGCAAAACGTTTTGCTCAATGCCAAAGCACACCGATTGAGCAAAAGGCTCAATGACAAAATATTTTGATCTATGTCAATGCACACTGATTGATCAAAAACGTTTTGTCCAAGAGTTTTGCTCAATGCCATCGCACACCGATTGAGCAAAACATTGTGTTCAATGATGTTGAATCATATTCAATTTTGTTTTGCCTCCTCGGTGTGCGTTGTCCCAGAGAAAAGCATTGAAAAAACAGTTTTAGGCAAAAGCGTTTTGTTAGAAAACGTTTTTGCTCAAATGGTGTGCCTTAGTTCCAAACTTGACCACTTGCATTTCATAAGTAAAAATCTGGTGTGACTGGTGCTTGTCACACCAGATTTTTGTGTCGACATGTATTTAGTTCCCGGCAGTAGGGAATATTTGAATTCAGATGTAAAATTTATAAGTATGGGAAAATATTTATATTTTGTTACCATGGCAACCATTTCTCCTATCTTTTCTATGGAGTGCAAGAGTAAAGTGGTCTTCAAACAATTTTGAGGGCAAAACGAGAATATACATTTGAAAGAGCATCTAAAAAATAATTGATTTTTGAATTTTAATCAAAATCGTTAGAGCGAATTTTGAGAAAATCGAAAAAAACTGAAAAAGTACATCAGTAAAGTACTAGTACTCTTTGGCCGATTTTGATTAAAAGCTTATTTTTCCGGTCCCGGGGGTGTTTAACTTAAATATAAAATTTCAACCTCCTAGCTCAATTCCTTCATGCTTAAAATTGAACACACACACACACCCACCCACACACACACACACACCCACCCACACACACACACACAGACAGACCATGTCGCGAAAACCACTTTTTTGGATTCAGGGGACCTCAAAACGTGAAGATCCATCAAAATCTCGACATCGAATTTTTGACATGAACAATACTTTCTCTCTATATATATATTACATATATACATAGGTAAGAGAAAGTAAAAATCTGAAATACATCAGTAAAGTAAACTTCAAACAATTTTCACAAAAGATTTTACAGATATACTTTTTAAAGGACATATAAAAAATAATTAATTTTTGAATTTTAATCAAAATTGTTGGAGCGAATTTTTAAAAACTCAAAAAGTACTAGTATTTTTTGGCCGATTTTGTTTAAAAGCTTATTTTGAGTGTCCTGGAGGATTCCTAACTTTAATATAAAATTTCAATCCGGTAGCTCAATTCCTTCATGCTTAAAATCGTTACACACAGACAGACCAATTTGCGGGACCCACTTTTTTGGTCTCAGGGATTCCAAAACGTTTATATCCATCAAAATCTCGAATGATCTTAATACTTTCTCTCTATATATTTCATATATAGGTAAAGAGAAAGTAATAAATTTTATCATCAATTCAAACCTTAAAATTTCTCTCCAATATGAATATTAAAATATTTTTTTTATCCCAAATATTTCTTATTAATTTATATCCAGATGTTTTATAAAAATATTTATGTTCTTTTGTTATCGTGAAATCTATTTATTTATTTAATTAGTAGGCCTATAGTAGAAGAGAGTGATCCTACCTTTGAAAATGGTTGAAATTCTAAACCTATGAGTCACAATCAAATCAAGAACATAAAAAACTAACAGAGTCCACTCTCCTCTTTTATAATGCAATTCTTTTTTGGTTCACTAAAAATCCTCTATTATAAAAGAAATGGAAAATAATAGATTGAAGATTATACATCAAGGGAAAAAAAATATTTATAAAAATCCTGCGGGCCTCTTATCTCTATTTTCCCATGCCCGCATTTTAATTAAAAAAACAATTTGTAAAAATCTAACTCTAGATAAAATGATAAAAAGGTTCATATTTCTTCTCACAAATTCATCAAGTATTAATTTTTACTTTTTCTTACCTCTATATATGTTAATATATAGAGATAAAGTATTGGATTCATGTCAAAAATTCGTTGTCAGGATTTTGACGGATATACACGTTTGGTCCCCTGAATCCAAAAAAGTGGTTTTCGCGACATGGTCTGTCTGTGTGTGTCCAATTTTAAGCATGAAGGAAATGAGCTACGAGATTGAAATTTTTTTTTGGGGATTATGGGGGGGGGGTTAGGGTTTTTAATTTTTTATATTTAAGTTAGCCCCCCCCCCTGAGACGTGAAAATAAGCTTTTAATCAAAATCAGCTAAAAGTATTAGTACTTTACTGATGTTGATGGATATACACGTTTTGAGGTAGTTTTTCAGTTTTTTTTTTTTTTTTTTTTTCTCGAAATTCGCTCCAACGATTTTGATTAAAATCCAGAAAATCAATTATTTTTTTAGATACTCTTTAAAATGTATATTCTCTTTTTGCCATTGAAATCTTCTGAAGACCACTTTACTCTTGTACTTCATAGGGAAGAAAGGAGAAATGATCACCATAGTAACAAAATATAAATATTTTCCCATGTTTATAAATTATACACCTTGAATACAAATGTACCGTACTATCGGAACCTAAATATATGTCGACACAAAAAATTTGGTGTGACAAGGACGGAACACAACTGTTTATTACCGAAGGTAAGAGAAAGTTGTGTGCTGTGCGAGCAGTCACACCAGATTTTTTAATTAGAATTTTTTTTACAATTGAAATTTTTATTCCCAAACATATTTTAAATATTATTGAATAAGATTTTTTTAAATCTTTTGGTACCTCAGTTTTGGAGACAAAAGTTTAAATTCGGCCAGTTTTCTCATGGGGATTCTGAGGAAATTGGGTGGTTCTTAATAATGAAGAGCGGAAAAGTTTTGCAACTTCGTTGTCTATTTATTTCTTTTTAATAGGTCTTCAATAAAGAAATACAAATAGATTTAAATATTCATTCAGACAAATATTTATTAAAAAAGAAAATATTTTTAGATACTAACTTTGCTTCAAATGAGAATTTATATATCAATCACTTCGTGCTCACACACACACATACACATCTCACACGAACGAATATATATAGATATACTTTTCTACATGGTTTTATTCTTGTTTCAACAGGTTCAAAACGACTACAAACCAGGCCAGCTTTTGAATGTTCATCAGTAAAGGCTGAGTTGCCGTGCCTGTTAGACGTGGTCCGAGCGCTGGTCCGTGTCATTCCAGAGATCCTTCATTTGGTGAGTAAATCTTGAAATTTTTACGATTCTTATTCATTTTTAAATCACATATATGCTGGTATATAAATATTTGAAAAATTCAAATATTTAATTATTAAAAACTCATTTCCAAAGCACAATCACAATCATTCAATTTTTGTCAATCCTCACTCTAAAGCAAAGGAAGTATTTAAACCTTGTTTGTTTTATTTATTTGAAGTATTTTGTATAGTTGGTTGTATTGTTTGTTTGTATAATGAGAAATTAAAGAGAGTGCAGCTAAATGTAATTTCATTTATTTCCCCTCAGACCTGAAGTTTCGGTCCTGTTTTGGACCATCTTCAGAGCACTACCCCTAGTGTTAGGGGTGTCATCATCAATATGAATCGAAGATCTATCAGCTCTGAGGGGAAATAAATGAAATTACGCTTCGCTCCATTCTATTTAAGTTGTTTGTACGGAGAAATCAACACGGTTTAATTAATTTACTTCTTAATAGCTACTTGAATATTGATTTTGTATTTTTTTCGATTCGCCTAAGCGAACAATGTTAAGAAATTCGATTTAAAAATTGCATATTTACATACAGCTTCAGAGTTACATATTTTGTAAAGCTAGCTGTTATTGGAGACGTTTTCCCATAAAAGCCAAAAGATTTCTTTAAAGCTAAAAGAGAGCAACTCATTAATCTAATATTAAGTGACCTCATATCAGATGAGGATGCTTACAGAATGTCCAGATGGTATCCCTGAGATTCAACCCCCCTCTCCCTTTCCAAGTAACCTTTAAAATAAAAAATTCAAATATGAGAAAAATAATATAAAATAATATTCATGCCAAGATGTTTGCTAAACGTCACCTAGGATTTAAGACGAGTGTCATTTTGCACGTAGGCATCTCGACTAAACAAATGTGAATCCTTGGAGAATGAGAGAGAGAAAGAGTAGGCTTTTGAAGTTATCCAAATAAAATGAAAGAATCTCATTTAACTTACTCTTAGTCTATAAAATAGTTGAGAACAGGAAATGATCATTAAAAGGCCATTCTTTTTCAAGTCTTCAAAAATGTTTTTGAAAAAAAAAAGCTATTACACTTTGATAATAAATTAATTTTAAATGAAAAAATAATTTTAAAAGATTTAATTAATTAGCATATAATTTTTAAGATATTATCTTCATACCAAAGTTAATTTGTTCACGTTTAGACAGAGGAGGGGCCTCGCCCCCCTGGACTCCCCTCAACTGGTTCGGGTTCGCCTGAGGCGGACCATCGCCTTTCATTTTTTTTTATATAAAAACTCTCACACTTTTTTCTCATTCACACTCACACACACACATTCACAGTCTTTTCGGCAACTCAGGCCATACTGGGTATAAGGCTTTGACGATAACCGTTATTATTTATAATATCTATTGGGGGTCCAGGCATTTCTATTTAAGCCATTTGGTATCCAAATGGCTTAAATAAAATCATCGGACTCGCCTTTTCTTAATTATGAAAAAAAAAAATGATCATTACTATTCCAATCTCGTGCCTGCTTGAGGATTTATTTACATTCATAGAATACACAAATGGAAAGAATACCATAAATATTTCTCTATACATTTCCTATGGGAGAAATCGAAACTTTAACAATTAATAACTCAAAAATTTATAGGAATTTCGGGATGAAAATAATTTTCCTATAATCCCTAGAAAGTCCTCTTTAAGCATAAAAAATTTTCTTTCGAAAATCCAACGGGAAGTTGCCCAAATAGAGCGTGCCAGACGGACATTAGCGAATTATATAAATAGATTGTTCATAATAGAATAACATTTAGATCTAATAATTAATTGAAAATTTCATGGGAGGGATTTTTATAATGCAATTTTTGAAAGTATCTATTAAACGCCTTGATCATAGACAACCATAATCTCATTGAAGTATGAATCATTGTACTTTTGCATTTTATTCCAAAGTAACACAAACTTCAATTTTAAATATTATATTTTTTCGTTGCTCTTTCTTTGCACAGGAGGAAGAGCAAACAATTTTTTATATTACTTTCTCTTACCTATATATGTAATATATAGTGAGAAAGCATTGTGATCATTTCATTAATTCGATGTCAAGATTTTGTTAGAAATACATGTTTTGAGGTCCCCTGAGTCCAAAAAAGTGGGTCCCGCGTTTGTTTCTAAGCATGCAGGAAATGAGCTACGAGTTTGAAATTTTATATTTAAATTAAGGACCCTCCCGGACAGTTAGCTTTTGAACAAATTCGACCAAAAAGTATGAGTTCTTTACTGAAGTTTTTTTCAGTTTTTTGGATTTTCTTCACTCTAACGATTTTGATTAAAATCATTCATAAATCAACTATTTTTTTAGATGCTCTTTAAAAACTAAAATTTTTCGTCAAATTGTTTGAAGTTCTTTTTATTGATGTAGTATTTCAGATTTTTCAAATTTATTTTTCAACTCTTCTTTCCATAGAGCCAATGTTAAATACCTATGGGGATTCGCTTGTTAATTTAGATTCAAAAGGGGGTCGGGGACCGACTTTTTATATATTTACAAATTTTTTTTCCAATTCTTATGAAATTTTCTAGGATTCTCTATTGTGTATAAAATATCCAAATATGAGATTACTTATAAAATGCAAGTGAGGGTGTGCGTTAAGTCACACCAGATTTTTTTTCTCGTGATTTTTGCATTTGGTGTTAAGATGTAGTACCATATTATTATCTTTTGTTTTTGTTCGTTCTTGATTCTCAATTTCTACATATCCCTCATACTAGTCACAGAATTATTTATTTAATTCTGTTTTAAAATGCATAGAATTATCTCTTTTTTGGCGCGACCCAGAGTTTGGGGTCGGCATATCTAACTCTCCCTTTGTACAGAAAAGGATTATAATATTAGTATAATATACATTATGTTTCCACTTGTTGACTATGGTTGATAGTTAAAATTTAATAAAACAAGAAATTCTAACAATTGGTCTCTCTGTAAGAATCTGCCACTTGGAGTTGTGATTTGACATTCTTAAGACTCAACAGAATCAAGATTTTTCAAGTGCGAATTTACCATGATCTCTAACAATATAAACCTTCAGGTGATTAACGACAAGAAAGAACTGCCATGTCACGCTGTCCATTAGAAGAGACATTGAAAATGAAAACAAAGTAGGCAAAAAGCTACCTACTTTGACATTCTTCTTAATATAGATTAATATGAAGAATTATAAATAAAATCTTTCGGAGCGGAATAAATACAAATTGAAAATAAACATTATATGAAAGCGACTAATCTAAACAAACAACGTTATAATCGGAGATAAACCAGCATCCATCACAAGTTTATTCATTAACATCTATTGGGATGATTTTAGAGAGATGAAATGCTCTATTAATTGAAAGAATAACTGTGCCAAAAGAACAGTAATCTTTTCTTCTTACATTTTTTTACCATAAAAAATAAACCTCTCTCTCTCTGCTCACTGACTTTCTGCTATCTGTTAAAAACTTTATCATGAAAATAAAAACAATTTTTTTTTTTTTTCCCGTTAAGTGATATCAATAGATTAGTAGATTTATACCCGTATTCATAGTCGTTCCTTGAGAAACAAGGAATCCTTATATTTATACATTTATATAGGCATAAGGATTCCTTGTTCCTCAAGGAACGACTATGAATACGGTTATTAATTTATTTTTGAAAGATGATCACCCTAGATTAACAATTGCACTTATCTCAAATTTATTTTTAAAGGGGGAATTTTATGAATCTGTCACTGGATTTTGATTATTAAGAAAAGTTTTATAAGCTATTGAGAGATCGGGCCTTGGTGAAGAGGTTCGCGTGCTGACCTTTTGTACCAAGGGTCGCGTGTTCACATCCCGTCCCAGGCGACAAAATTTGTAAATTGTATTGACTACCAATCAATTAAAAAATGTCAAATGGCCTTAGATGCCGAAAAAGACCTTAAATGAAATAAAAAAATAAGGAGACAAGACTTTCTAATCTTAATCCTAAAAATTATATTATTTTGCAGGCTAAATAAAAATCCAAGCACCTATGTTTTTTTATTATATATTCGAACCCACAGCGACTTTTCGGTCGATTATGCGGCCATCTTCATGATTATAAAGATCTTCATGGGTCTTCCGAATCTAGCAGTGTTTTTACATTGAAGATCTTTATAGTCATGAAGATGATCGCAAAGTCGACCGAAAGGTGGCTGTGGGTTCAAATATACAAAAGTAATAAACAGCTTTTATTTATCCTGCTATATGTTGATTTAGCTATTCACCTCGCTAACAATTATATTATTATATTTTTTAATTGGGTTGTAAAGGAAACAGGCTTTGTATTTAAAAATTTATTCATTTACTTAGCGACTTTTCGACAAATTTTGTCTTTATCAAGTCCCTGAAAAAAGATAGAAAACACCTGGATACTCAAATGTTTGTTCAGAAACTAGCAAAGTGTTTTTAAATTGAGTAATTAACACCGGAAAAACTTGATGAAGATAAAATATTTGTCAAAACGTCTCTCTATTAAGGAACTCCAAATAGGCTAGGAGAGTTTAAAAAACTTTTATACTCATATTAAATAAAAAAGAAAAAGTGTCATATGTAGATTATTGAAATTAGAAATTTCTTAATTACTAATTACACCTCTGTAAAAAAAAAAAAAAAAACTATCCTAATTATAACAAAGAAGTTAGAAATTATAAATCCGTTTTCCAGAGATTAGAATCTATTTACAGAAAGCAGAGAGGAAGTTTCTAAATTGGATAGTATTGAAGTGCGTTAAAGCCTCCTGATATAAACACAACAATTTGAATGCTCAGCCTGGTGCGAATATAAACAAATAGAGGCACGTGGTTGGGGCGATGTTGAATTAGTGCGCGGAAGAGAGTGGCACGTGGTTCACTCGTGGAGCGCAGGACGGCGGCACTGATCAGCACTCTCCTGAATTTTCTTGACTGTCCGGCTTCTCTTTTAAAGTTACCGACAAAAGACCCGACGGGGGTGAAGACATCACGTCCATCCTAACTCACATGTCATCTTATTAAAAAGACACTCAACTTTTCAAAGAAAAAAATCCTTATTTGTAACATAGGAACTAATCACCTCATTTTTTTTTTATCTTTTCTTTCTAAATTACTAAAAGGGGATAGCATAGGTTTCGCCTATTCACAATTTTTTTTCTTTGTCTCCAAAAGCCTTTAAATCAACCGAATATTTTTTCAGCCCTGTTAGGTACAGTGAACAAAGTTAAAAAAAAAATTCTACATGTGATTATTCCACTGTTTTGTTATGGAAATCAATTATTTTTTAGATACTCTTTAAAATTTATATTCTCATATTTACCCCTGAAAATGTTTAAACACATGTTACTCTTGTATTTCATGGGAAAGATAAAAGAAATGGTTACCATGGTAACAAAATCTGGTGCGACTGGTCGCACAGCACACAACTTTCTTTTATCTTCGGTAATCGAAAGTTACTGTAATTTTCATTATTTCAAGGAAAATTTCCTGCTTACCAGAGATACATTTTAAAGAGGATAAATAATTGATTTATGAATTTTAATCAAAATCGTTAGACACACAGACAGGCCAATTTGCGGGACCTACTTTTTGGACTCAGGGAACCTCAAAACAAAATAAATCAAAATCAAAATAAATATCTAAACACAAAAAAAATCTGCACATACTCTTGATATTTTTCACTAAATTAAAAAAAAAAAAAATATTTTGTTTATAATTGTTTTTTCAAAACTCGTATAACATAATAAAAGAAAATATTATATTTTTTTAATGGGTACTCTCAACAATGAAGCAACTAACAGCCAATGACAAGGGTGGCGCCCCCCCACTCCCTCTCTCTTGATTTCCCCTCATTATTTTCACTCTTTTCTTTTGCACCTCTTTTAGTATTCATTGAACCGCCATCTTAATAAATTAATTAGTTCTATCTATCTATTCAAATAGTGAATGAGAATCAACTCTAATTTTACATGTTTAAATGTGTTCATTTTGATTGGCTTCATTTCAAAAAGGTAGGCTACATTTATTTCTTCAAAATATCGTAAAATATTTTTCTTCTATTTTATTGTTTTTTTTTATTTATTCGTTTGATTAAGCATAGGACGTGGTGGGCTTTGTAAATTATAAATTGCGATGAGTGTGATGTCAGGTGCTTTTGAATTATTAGGCAGTTTGGAAAGTAATTTCGTTTTTTTTTTTTTTTTTTTTTTTTTTTTTGTGAAAATGAAAAACGTTACTTCTTCGAGTTAGGTTATTTTAACAGATTTTTTCTCTCACTTTTACTTTCTCTAATCTATATGTAATATCTAGATTTGAAAGTATTGCAATTATGTCAAAGTGATAATTTGATTATACTTTTTGAATTAGAAAATAATATATTCTACGCAGGGACGTCATTTCAGTTTTTGCTTGTGTGGAGAGGGCAATTTTTTTTTTTCTCCTGTGCTCCTTAATTTATATATAAACATATATAACCTTATATTTTTATCTATACCATCTTCTATACTTATAAAGAGAGAGTGTTTGTATGGAGGGGCTAAGCTCAGAAATTAGCAAAACTATTTTAAAATTCCTTCCATAATTTTTTTAGTTTTTCGCTTATATTTCGTAAATTAAGCATATTTGGTCCACCATTGTCCCATGCATGGTCGTAGAGCATAAAATTTGGTCTACACAAAACGAATCTGTAGACCAAATATTAGTCGAGATATGGCTGGTCAAAGTTTGACAAAATTTTACATATCGAGAAAATTTGTCTAAATTTGACCGGCCGTATCTTTGTTAATATTGGGTCTACAAATTCGTTTTATGTACCAAATTTTAGCCAATTTAATACTCTACAACTTCGTATTGTACTATGGTGCACAAAATATGCTTAGTTTACGAGCAAGCGAGAAATGAAAAACTGAAAAAAGTCCAAAATTTTTGAGGTCTTTGTCCTTCCCTCCCCCACGCTTTATTACAAAAATATTTGCTCCAAAAACCCACTAGAGGGGTACCCTTGTCCACTCAGTTCCGACGCCTGTTAAAATGTAATTATATTTCAGACTATTTATCAATTTTATATTAATTTAAAAAAATATATATTGATATAATAACTTACTTCATTATTTTATCACTTTCTTACAAAACCTTGGGGGGGGGGGGGGGGGGCAAATGCTCCCTCTGCCCTCCGTCCCAAATGACGTCCCTGATTATACGTATATTTAAATTTATAATCCCCGTTTTTAATAATTTTTCTTTTTTCTAAATGCAGTCTTTACTAACTCGTTGTCTCTCTTCCGACTGGTTTTAACTTTTTCTCATTGTTCGAATTTTATTGTCTGAAAAATATTCTTCTAAGATTTTTACAAGAGAAGGAATTCCATGATGGGATTTAAAGTAAAAGAAACGCCTTCACTTCACGAAAGCAAATTTCTCTCGTCTCGTTTTAAATGTTTTACTTGTTCACGTTCTTTTTCATGACCAAGAAAATTGTTAAAATATTTATTTCATAAAATAATAATAGCTAATTATCTATATTAATAAGGCAATTTATATTTGCATATGTCGATATACCATTTTAAATAATTAGTAGCCTAACATACCGATTCAAACAAATAATTTTAGAATGAAATCTAATACAAAATAAGAAATTACGACCTCTCTAAGGCGCTTTTGATTTTAGTATGCATTAAATAAACTAGGATTTCATTTGCATTTTTCTCATTTGTTATTCCTATCAATTTCCGAATTTGGGTGTTTTAGGATCCACACAGAAAAATATTATTGTGCTTATAAATGCATATTTCCGGCCTTGAGTGAATATTTTAGCTATATTTGGCATATCAGTTTCTCTCTTGTTGTCAAATTAGGAAATCAAAGAAGAAAATTAAATTGCAGAGAAGAATAGGGTAGGCCACAAAAAATCCTATTAGGACCTTAATTTTTCTTTTTAAATGCATATTTTGTGATTTTTTAATGCGATTTTAATCGATCCCTATGACACATTTACAATATGTCAACATCTATAACTATGAAAGCAGAGTGCGGGGCATAAATAAAAAAATAATTAATTTTTTTTGAATTTTTGCCTTTCAACTACTAGGTATATTTAAAAAACACAAACATCTTTCAACATATTTAGTTTATAAAATTTTTATACCATACATAAACATTTTTAAGGTTTGAAAAATAAGCACAGATTTAAAAAAAAAATCTAAATATACATTTTTTTTAAAGAAATAAATAATTAAAAAAAAAAAAATCTTCCGGGTCCGGTCTTATAATCTAAATATTTGCACATCCCTCATTTTCTATTCTTTTTCAAATAAACTTATCTTAAAAAAGTAATAGTATGTCATCAATGGAATAATTAATTGAAATATAATTTAGATCCCCTCTATAGGAGTGAGTGGGAGGATTACCCTTGTGTTTAGGTAATTTAAAAATTTGTGTCGAAAATTCATTTGCATTCGTTTAGCAAATTAGCTGTCTTTTTACTTTCTCTTACCTATATACTAGGTATATTAATATATAGAGAGAAAGTATTGTATTCATGTCAAAAATTTGATGTCGAGATTTTGATGGATTTACACTTTTTGAGGACCCTGAATCCAAAAAGTGGTTTTCGCGATATTGTCTGTCTGTGTGTGTTCAATTTTAAGCATAAAGGAAAAGAGCGACGAGACTGAAATTTTATATTTAAATTAGACATCCCCCTGGAGCGTGGCCTACGGGCTTGGTCTAGTTGGTAGCGTGCCTACCTTCTATACCGAACGTCGCGGGTTCGGACCCCAGGCAGTCCGATGATTTTATTTAAGACATTTGGATACCAACTGGTTTAAATAGAAATGCCTGGACCCCCAATAGATATCTTAATAATTAACGGTTATTGTAAAAGTCTTAAATGGCCTATGTTGCCGAAAAGACTGTGTGATTGTTGTGTGAATAAAGAGGGATTGTTAAAAAAATATATATACGTATAGGCGGAAACTATCTAAAAAAATCTTGTGTGACAAGCACAGAACACAACTTTTTCTTACCAAACGTAAGAGAAAGTTGTGTGCTGTGAAACCAGTCACACCAGATTTTTTGTTTAATTTAATGTGATTTTTTTCCATTCTCCATTCAAAATATCCATGGGTTCTCTTTTTATATCAGAGACTGTGTTTAGGGGAGAATTAACCCCCGAAATCTTTGTAAAAGAAATTCTATTATATAAAGGCCTTTGGATCGAGACAAAATCTTTCACCCCTCATAGTTTTATTTTTCCAATTTGTAAAAGTTCGTGGTTCTAAAAAAAAAAAAAAAAGAATAGAAAGAACCGTTCTAAGAGAGAAATTTGTTTTTTTTATACATAAAC
Organism: Euborellia annulipes; assembly: GCA_023213315.1. Classification (NCBI taxonomy): domain Eukaryota; kingdom Metazoa; phylum Arthropoda; class Insecta; order Dermaptera; family Anisolabididae; genus Euborellia; species Euborellia annulipes. Next base: position 76,354 of record JAKCPI010007438.1, read on the forward strand.
GGTAACACGATTTATATCTGTTTCTCAAAAAATAAAATTTTTCTAAATGAATACTATGCGTTTCAAAATAAATTAGACAAACCCTAATTTAATTAATATTAATACATAATTACAGATATTTATGAAAAACAAAACCATGAAATTTGCTAATTTTTATCCATTTTTTTTTGTCTTATTATCTATTCTAATAAATTCACAATTTATTTTGAGATCCATAATATTAATATTAAAGTACTATTGAAATTTGTTTTAAAATACTAATTAATTAATATAATAAACAACAACAAATAGCTAAGTATCATGTGCTCTTTTTACCCCTCCACCCCTTCACACCAAATTTGCATAAATAGGCAAAAATTTAATACAAATAATGATTGTCTAGTTATTTGTTTTCTGGATTTAATCACTTTGGTCTCCGAACGGTTTATATGTCAATATTTTTTTTGAGTTACAAATTAATAGACATTGATAATTAAATTCTTAGTTTTTGGAATATTTTTAGGGAAAAAATGCAGTTTACGAAAAACATTAAAGTTCTGATTTATTTTGATACGGATTCTATAAATTTAAAACTGTTATTGAAAAATAAAGTTTGAAGGATAACAGGAAATAAATTCATGAATGACTAGGTTGATCCAGACGTTAAAGTCTATCTGAGGAGGGTTGCAGCCCTGGACCACGCGGCCGGTATATCCCTAGGGATTTGAAGGCGTGCATGTTTGTCAACAGCATGGCATGCTGGCACCAGGCCAGAGAGCCCAGATGTAGGCCGACAGGCAACCTGGCAACGCCGCCACGGTGACGTCACTACACGAAGACCACCCGCGATGTTCGACACAAAACGAAATAATAAGAAAAAAATTTTATATTTTACCTTGTCGATCTGTTGAAGGGCAAGGGCAGCGTTTGCCCAGCCGGGTCGGACGAGCACATCGGGTTCCCACTGCTGGTGGCCACGTCGGTTCTCGTAGCCCAAAACACCCCCACTCGACACGAGCATAATGCACAGGGACGACAAGCCGTCAACATTGAGACCGGCTGGATTTGGTTGGTGGTCACACCAAAAAGTACTCAGAGGGACGTGTACGAGAGTATATAAGTATATGTAAATATTTAAAAAAAATAACGAGCGGACGGTTTAGCGGGCGACCGCCGCAGTCACGAGGCGAACAACGCCATGGACGAGGGCCGACTGAGCCGCTCGAACACCGGCCTGCCAAGTAAAAGCGGGGCGGCCGTTCGGCTCCAGGGGAGGAGGAGGAACCCGCCGAGACCGAGCGAACCCGAGCTACGACCACCCACTGAGACACGCGGCTCACCCGACGCCAGCCATTCACAAGCGTCGGTATCGAAGCCGGCGACGCCGTTTCCATAGACGATACCGTCAACTCGTTAACCCCTCCTACTACTATCATCTGGAATTTGCAAATTAATCTAAGAAACATCCTAAATAAGCTTCCTCGTATGGTCTTGAGTGACTAAACATTGGATGAATCTGACTGAAGGAAGTATAAGGAATGCTAATCTTTTACTATCTCTCGAGCAACAAGTAAATATCGATGCGAGTGACGTATTTAGTTTTTCGGCCGCCTAAGACAATTATTTTGTCTCATCCCCAATATTTGATCTTTATTTTAAAAATCTGATGTGACAGTCGCACAGCACATTTACTTTACCTTCTGTAATTTAGCGTTGTGTATGTCAAATCAGAATATTTTGTTTCGACAATAGTTCATATTTTTTTACTGTCAAAAAATAGTTCATATTTAAAACTCATCTAATATATTATTAGGGAATGATTCGGATCCGATCTTTTTAATTTTAATATTATTTTTCACGTATTCATACCAGGGGCGTATATAGAAATTTTTTTCGGGGGGGGGGGGCCCGAACTCAAAGATTTTTCTGAGGAAAATTTTTTTTTTCAAGAAACTATACTTTTTTTCACACGAAATTTTTTGAAGAACATTTTTTCTATTGCGGAACCAAAGTTGTCCATCCTGCGGAAAAATTTGTTGCGCTGATGTCTGTATATCCCTATATATATGTATATGTGTTTGGGAAATTTCGGGGGGGGGGCGGGCCCCTCGCCCCCCTTAAATACGCCCCTGATTCATACTCAGCCAAAGGTTCATATCATTTGAGCTTTATTTAAAAAATCTGGTGTGATGGCGCACAGCACACAACTTTCTCTTACCTTCGGTAATCGAAAGTTGTGTTCTGTACTTGTCACACCAGATTTTTCGTGTCGAATTTAGTTTCCGACAGCACGGTACATTCGAATTTCAAGATGTAAAATTTATAACTATGGGAAAATATTTATATTTTGTTACCATGGCAACCATTTCTCCTATCTTTTCTATGGAGTACAAAAGTAAAGTGGTCTTCAGAAGATTTCAATGACAAAATGAGAATATACATTTTATTGAGAATCTAAAAAATAATTGATTTTTGAATTTAAAAAAAAAATCGTTGGAACGAATTTAGAGAAAATCGAAAAAACTAAAAAAGTGCATCAGTAAAGTACTAGTACTCTTTGGTTGATTTTGTTCAAAAGCTTCGTGTCATGTCCCATGGTGGTGGCTAACTTAAATATAAAATTTCAACCTCTTAGCTCTTTTCGTTCTTGAGATATTTTGTTCACAGACACACAGACAGACCATGTCGCGAAAACCCCTTTTTTGGATTCAGGGGGCCTCAAAACGTGTATATCCATCAAGATCTCGACATCGAATTTTTGACATGATTCCAATACTTTCTTTCTCTATTGAGATCTTTGATTGGTGACCAATTCATTTGAAATGAATTTTTTGCATGAGAAGGAATGCGAACCCCAGCGAAAACGCAAGATCTCTACCCCTTCGCTGTACGACGGCCTCTTAATTATTTAATGTTATATTTCACTAGGTAGAGCTTTGTTTGAAGATTATGGAATTTTTTCAAATAATGCTTAAATAGACTGTTCATTAGCCAGTCAATATATCGTTTAAGATAGCAAGTTTGCGAGATATGTTTGTGCTTAAGATTGGGCAAAATTGCACCTCCTGGAGTCGAACCAGAACCTCCACGCTTTTGCGGCGGGCGGACTTATATTTCACGTTTTTCTACTCCGAGAAAAATAGAAAAATAACTGTTTTATTTTGTATATAAGAAGAGCGGAAAAGTTTTGCAACTTCATTGTCTAATTATTTCTCTTTAATAGGTATTCAATTCAAATAGATTTAAATTCAGACCTTTATCCATTCAGATAAATATTTATGAAAAAAGAAAATATTTTTAAATACTAACTTTGCTTCAAATGAGAATTGATATAACAATCACTTTGTGCTCACACACACACATACACATCTCACACGAACGAATATATATAGATATACTTTTCTACATGGTTTTATTCTTGTTTCAACAGGTTCAAAACGACTACAAACCAGGCCAGCTTTTGAATGTTCATCAGTAAAGGCTGAGTTGCCGTGCCTGTTAGACGTGGTCCGAGCGCTGGTCCGTTTCATTCCAGAGATCCTTCATTTGGTGAGTAAATCTTGAAATTTTTACAATTCTTATTCATTTTTAAATCACATATATGCTGGTATATAAATATTTGAAATATTTAAATATTTAATTATTAAAAACTGATTTCCAAAGCACAATTACAATCATTTAACTTCTGTCAATCCTCACTCTAAAGCAAAGGAAGTATTTAAATCTTTATAATTTTTGAGGTTTATACGGAGATATATTGTGTGTTTATAACGAATCAACTAAACCTTTTTTAAAGAGCAAGTTATGGTTGTGGATATTTTACAAGGGATGTGTAGAGGCAAATGCAGCCAAGAAATAATAGTCTGATTGCTTTTTTATATGTATGTATTTTAGAAAGGTTTGAAGATGAACCATAATAAATGCACCGAAACGCCCAGCCAATTGCTAAAGCATTCAGAGTATTATTAATTTTTGGCTGTCTCTCTCCGCTTCTACACATCCTTCGCTAACACTTTTTTATATTAATTAGGTCTGGTCTTTTCGCTTGCCATTGCAGTATAATTTCCACATTTTGCCCTTCATTCTGTTCGTTTCATTTTTTTGCACGCTAGGTGAACGCTTGAAAATTTGCATTTTTTGACAAAAATAGCGAGCACTTTTTAAACGAACAACCCTATTAAGTACTCTTTGAAATATTAGATTTTCAATTTTTTAATTCGTCTATGAGAGCAATGTTGAGAAATTCGATTGAATTGGTCTTTGTAAAATTTCATGTTTATAAACAGCTTCAGATATAATTAAATAATTTTACAAACTTTTGGTACAGGCCTATTTGTAAAAGAAATAACATTTTGTACCTTTGTTTCATAATTTAATTCCTTGAAACAATATTTTTTCTGATTTTATATCTTTAATTAGAGTTGCTTAGTATCTTGTGAGCTGCTAGGTTCAAATTTGATTTTTAATTACCCTATGGCTGGCAACACAAAGCTTTTTAAGCCAATGAGTACTAAGTACTATTGAGTACTATTGATGTAGTTTTTTAGAATTTTTAATTTTCCCAAAATCGACCTCAAGGATTTTGATTAAAATTCATAAAATAATTATTTTTTAGATGCTATGCTACAAAAAACATATATTTCCTTTATTCTATAGTTCTTTAACTTTCAAAAAATCATACATTTGTGAAAATATGTTAATTATTAACGAAATTTGTAATTATAAGTTTATTCCTATGAGCTCTAATTTCGGAGAGAGAGTTAAGCGCCTAAGAGATTGGCAGCCCAATAACCAGACTTGATAAGTTTTTACTTTTTTTTGTTCATAATTTCGTTAGTAATTAACAGATTTTCACAAATAATTGATTTTTGGAAAGCTAAAGAATTTTAGAATATATCTTAAATATATGTAATTTGCATTTAGAGTTGGGAAAAAAATGTACTTGAAATATCTAAAGTTAAAAATAAAACTGAAAAATCTAGTGTGACAAGTACAGCACACAACTTTCTCTTACCTTCGGTAATCAAAAGTTGTGTACTGTGCTTGTCGACTTTTGTGTCGACATGTATTTAGTTTCCGACAGTACGGTATATTGGAATTTCCAGATGTAAAATTTATAATATGGGAAAATATTTATATTTTGTTACCATGGCAACCATTTCTTCTATCTTTTCTATGGAGTACAAGAGTAAAGTGATCTTTAGAAAATTTTAATGACAAAATGAGAATATACATTTTAAAGAGAATCTAAAAAATAATTGATTTTTGAATTTAAAAAAAAAAAATCGTTGGCTGAATTTTGAGAAAATCGAAAAAAACTGAAAAAGTGCATCAGTAAAGTACTAGTACTCTTTGGTCGATTTTGTTCAAAAGCTTCGCGTCACCTCTCAGGAGGGTAACTAATTTAAATATAAAATTTCAACCTCCTAGCTCTTTTCGTTCTTGAGATATTTTGTTCACAAACAGACACACACACAGACAGACAGACTACTTTTTGGATTCAGGGGACCTCAAAACGTGTATATCCATCAAAATCTCGACATCGAATTTTTGACATGAATCCAATACTTTCTCTATATATATTAACATATATATAGACATTGGCGTAGCCAGAAATTTTTGATGGAGGGGATCAAGAAATTTTTTTCAAAAATTTAAGATTATTTTAGTGTATTTATAAATCATTTTGGTTTGTTTTTTTAGCTAGAGTAAATTATTATATTTTACTTTCTCTTACCCTATATGAAATATAATTTGTATTAAATATTTAGTCATGGCTTGGGTCCCATGGGGGGGGGGGGGTTGAACCCCCAAATCCCCCCCTGGCTACGCCTATGTATATAGAGGTAAGAGAAAGTAAAAAATTCGATTTTTCTAAACTTTTATCCACTTATTGGACTAAAATTTAAAGCCGCTTAGAACCCTTTTTCTATTAACCCCAGGCACCAAAATCACTGTTGACCTATCAAAATATAAATAATTTCCTATATAATACTATCCTCTGATTATAAATTTGATCTTTTGGGGTTTGATGAGTATTAATACTATCGGGAAGTATAGTGTATATACGTTTATATGTCGACATGAAAAATATATCTTTGACAGCACATTATACAACTTTTGTATAGTGAATTCTAAGATAAGTGAAAGTTGTGTGATGTGCGGTCAGTCACACCTTATTTGTTATTATTCTTTAAAATAACGTCGGTACCAATTCAATAATATCGATATTTTTTTGTTTATTAAATTACTACTTAGAATAATTAATTTGCATACCGTTCGGTACCATTTGGCAAACAATATCTTGCCACCAAGCTTATTAATTAATCATAACTATAGCATCTATTCTGATGGATTGTGTCAGCTTAAGATCGTCTGTCAGTCATTAATTAATATCTCCACATTTGATTAAAACAGCTTATGCTCTCCAGTTCTACACAATTCAGAATAATATTATTAGGAGTCTATAAATCAACTATTTTAATGAGGAAGTAAAAATTTATTAATTTTAAAAAAATGTCCCAAAAAAATTCTTTCCAAAAATTTTAATTCCTTCCCCTAGAGACAGTTTTATGAGAGAATAAATTTTAATTAAACTAAAATATTTATACAACTAGGAGACACTAAAAGTCACGAATTATTTACTAAAAAAATTTAAAATAATACAATACTACTTGGATATTATGAGATCTTCAGAGCCGATTCAGAATTATTTATTTTTCATGGAATCTTAAATAAATTTAGGACATTCTATATAGAACAATCATAAAAAAAAATGTGACTGGTCGCACAGCACACAACTTGCTCTTACTTTCGGTAATCGAAAGTTGTGTTCTGGGCTTGTCACACCAGATGTTTTTGTGTCGACATATATTTAGTTTCCGCCGATATATTAAAATTCAAGATGTAAAATTTATAAACATGGGAAAATATTTATATTTTGTTTCCATGGCAACCATTTCTCCTATTTACAAAGAGTAAAGTGTTCAAACAATTTGAGAATATACATTTGAAAAAGAATCTAAAAAAATAATTTATTTGTGATCAATCAAAATCGTTAGAGCGAATTTTGAGAAAATCGAAAAAAAATGAAAAAAACTGAAAAAATACATCAGTAAAGTATTAGTACTTTTTAGCCGATTTTGTTCAAAAGCTTCGTGTCACGTCCCAGGAGGGTACCTAACTTAAATATATATCTATCAAAGTCGACATCGAATTTTTGACATTAATCCAATACTTTCTCTCAATGTATATTAGCATATATAAAGGTAAGAGAACGTAAATATAGACTTCTAAGTCGCAAAACTTTCCCTCTATTCTTAATCTCTCTTCTCTCTTTGGAATTGTGATAAGAGTCAGTTTACATAAACGAATGTTTACTTTCTCTTACCTATGTATATATGTAATATATAGTGAGAAAGTATTGGATTCATGTCAAAAATTTGATGTCGAGATTTTGATGGATCTTTACGTTTTGAGGTCCTCTGAATCCAAAAAAGTGGTTTTCGCGACATGGTCTGTCTGTGTGTCTGTTTGTGTGTGTCTGTGTTCAATTTTAAGCATGAAGGAATTGAGATATGAGGCTGAAATTTTATATTTAAGTTAAACACCCCCCGGGACAGAGAAAATAGGCTTTTAATCAAAATCGGCTAAAGAGTACTAGTACTTTACTGATGTACTTTTTCAGTTTTTTTCGATTTTCTCAAATACTTTCTCTTTCCCTATAGGCCTTTATGAAATATAGAGAGAGGAAGTATTGGATTCATGTAAAAAATTCGATGTCCAAATTTTGATGGATCTTCACGTTTTAAGGTCCCCTGAATCAAAAAAGTGGTTGTCGCGACATGGTCTGTCTGTGTGTGTGTTTGTCTGTGAACAAAAAATCTGAGGAACTTAAAGAGCTTGAATTTGAAATTTTATATTAAAGTTACACCCCCCCCCCCCAAGGGGTGAAAATAAGCTTTTGAACAAAATCGGCCAAAAAGTACTAGTACTTTTTGAGTTTTTTTCGATTTTCTCAAAATTGGCTCCAACGATTTCGTTTAAAATTCATAAATGAATTATTTTTTAGATGCTCTTTAAAAAGTATATCAGTTAAATTTTTCGTGAAAATTGTTTGAAGTACACTTTACTGATGTGGAAGCATTCGTAGTAGTTCAGCTATCTATGAGTCGAGTAGTCAAGTTTGGAACTTAAGTTCTAAGAGCAACTAAATAAATTTATATCTCAATTTTTCTTAAATATCGGAAGTTTTATTTGTCTATGGCCAAGTTAGTGGTGGCTTAAATCCTACATTCAATCGTAAATATATCTCGACACAAAAAATCTGGTGTGACAAGCACAGTACAGAACTTTCTCTTGCCGAAGGGTAAGAGTTGTGTGCGTCCATTCACACCAGATTTTTTCGTCAACGAACACTCAAAAACTATTTAGGCCTATTCAATTGTTCTGAAATTTTGCATACAGAAACTAAAAATATAAGCCAAGAACTAAAAAACTTTTGGAAAGGACTATTTTGGGAGAAACTAAAATTCTCCCGAATAAAATGATTTATAATAATATTTGTATCTAAATTTGTTACAAGTTTGAAATATGAAAATTTATCATAGCAACAATATAAAATTTGGTCCAGAGGTGGAGATAAACGTTTTAACACTTTAATTCCAAGAATGTACTAAAACAGGAAGTGAATCGTAACACGGCAATTAGGAAGCGTTAAAAATGAATGTTAAATATTTCCGTCAACTCTCCGTTAAATTTCATAACAATCCGTTGATGGAGAATTAATACGCAAAGTTTCAACCCTATACCATCTTATATGCTACAAGAGATATAAGCAAGAATCTCCCTTCTCCGGATTCATTTAGTTTTTCACAAAAAAAATTTAAAATTTCGAAAAAAGCTGGATAAGAGAAATATTAAGATTTATTTCTAATTTATTACAAAAACCAATTAACTATTTTGACTTAGAGTCCATTGCCCTTTAGAGGTGAAATGCGAAGATTTTAAATTTAACTAATATGGAAAGGAAAAATCTTTATGACCTCAGATGTCTGAAAAAACGGAAATTTAAAATTTTTTTTTTTATTAACTGGTCTCGGTCCGTATCCGTCCAGGCTTCTACTTCAAATCTATTGCTAAATAAGTTTTACTTTCTCTTACCTATATCTGATGATATATAGAGAGAAAGTATTGGTTTCATGTCAAAAATTCGATATTTTTCGCAACATGGTCTGTCTGTTGGGGAACAAAATACCATAAAAAGACACGAAAAGACCTAGGAGGTTGAAATTTCATATTTAAGTTAGGTACACCGGCATTGCACGTAATAAGAAGCTTTTGAACAATATCGATCAAAGAGTACTAGTACTTTAGTGATGTACTTTTTCAGTTTCTTTTCGATTTTCTCAAAATTCGCTATATCTCGACACAAAAAAATCTGGCGTGACAAGCACAGATCACAACTTTCGATTATCGGAGGTAAGAGAAAATTGTGGGCTGTGCGACCAGTCACACTAGATTTTTTTTAAATAAATTTATTACAATTAGAGTCCTGGTAACAGCTTTAGTTCATACTTTCTTTAACTATCTATTACTTTCTCTTACCTATGTATATATGTAATATATATATAGAGAGAAAGTATTGGATTCATGTCAAAAATTCGATGTCGAGATTTTGATGGATCTTCACGTTTTGAGGTCCCCTGAATCCAAAAAAGTGGTTTTCGCGACATGGTCTGTGTGTGTGTGTGTGTGTGGGTGTGTGTGTGTGTGTGTGTGTGTGTGTTCAATTTTAAGCATGAAGGAATTGAGCTACGAGGTTGAAATTTTATATTTAAGTTAAACACCTCCCGGGACCGGAAAAATAAGCTTTTAATCAAAATCGGCCAAAGAGTACTAGTACTTTACTGATGTACTTTTTCAGTTTTTTTTGATTTTCTCAAAATTTGCTCCAACGATTTTTTTTTAATTCAAAAATCAATTATTTTTTAGATGCTCTTTAAAATGTATATTCTCATTTTGCGATTGAAATCTTCTGAAGACCACTTTACTCTTGTATTTCATAGGGAAGATAGGAGAAATGGTTGCCATGGTAACAAAATATAAATATTTTCCCACACTTATAAATTTTACATCTGAATTCATATGTTCTTTACTATCGGGAACTAAATATATATCGACACAAAAAATCTGGTGTGACAAGCACAGAACACAACTTTCGATTACCGAAGGTAAGAGAAAGTTGTGTGCTGTGCGCCAGTCACACCAGATTTTTTTTATTTAATTTCTCCTGGCTCATGGCAGATTACGAATCTAGAGTTGCTTTATAACTCGGGTTTAAGTCCCATTTGCTCTGAAAATTTTCAAACATCGTCAATAACCCCTACATCTCTTTGTAATAGGAGTTAATTTCTGTGTGAGATAAGAAAAAAAAAATTCTGATTCACAACACAGAAAATGAATAATAAGATTCACTAATTAATTATATCGTCTTAAAACCTTTTGGATTAACATTTACATTTTAATTTATAAACAATAAAAAAAAACCATCGGAATTTCAAATTCATATTATTCCAGTAGCTCAAAAAGAAAAAAAAGAGACAATCTTTTTCTAATGAAGAAGAAGGAACGCCATGTTGATGTAGCAAGCTACCGATGTCCTCGGTTAATGTCCATCCATCATATCCGTAGATGGACCATTCATCTTGGGAATACATGACAGTCGGCGACGACATCACCCACCCCCTGACTAAGGGTGCATGCAATCACTGTCATCAGAGGATCCCAAAACCTCACCCTCGTCCTCATTCACTCAACCTCTGCCAAAAAAGACCACACAAAAGAGGAAGGGAGGCTTATCTATATTTAACAAGAGAAAAGAACGAATCCAAAATAGATGAATCATTCGAAATAAAGAACATTTTAATAATAAAGAAGCCAGCCAGCTAGCTGCGTTGTGTATTTGTTGATATCGATAATTTTGATCACCATTTTTCTTATTTCAAATCATTTATTTTACGAGAAGCGATCCGATAAAATTGTTACATATACTATAAATCAAATTTTTAGAAGGTTAAAACTTGCTAATATATTATGTGTAGATGGTTTTAAAGAAATCTGATTATATTTCTGCGTAGGCGCCTTGCTAAGCAATTAGCAAGGTTTATTGCTATTATTAATGATAGAGGGAGAGAAGATTGAATTTTTTTGAAAATTAATTAATTGATTTTATTTGCAATTTTTACTTTCTCTTACCTCTATATATATGTTAATATATAAAGAGAGAAAGTATTGGATTCATGTCAAAAATTTGATGTCGAGATTTTGATGGATATACACGTTTTGAGGTCCCCTGAATCCAAAAAAGTGGTTTTCGCGACTTGGTCTGTCTGTGTGTATGTGTGTCTGTGAACAAGATATCTCAAGAACCAAAAGAGTTAGGTGGTTGAAATTTTATATTTAAGTTATAGTCTCCCATGGGACGTGACACGAAGCTTTTGAACAAAATCGACCTAAGAGTACTAGTACTTTCCTGATGTACTTTTTCAGTTTTTTTCGATTTTCTCTAAATTTGCTCTAACGATTTTGATTAAAAATTCAAAAATCAATTAACTTTTAGATTCTCTTTAAAATGTTTATTCTCATTTTGCCTTGAAAATTGTTTGAAGCACACTTTACTCTTGACACAATATATAAATATTTTCCCATGTTTATAAATTTTAATCTTGAATCAGCGGAAACTAAATATATCTCAACAAAAATCTGGTGTGACAAGCACAGAACACAACTTTCTATTACCGAAGGTAATAGTTGTGTGCTGTGCGACCAGTCACATCAGTTTTTTTAAACTCCCCGAGCCTGTATTTCCATCAAAATCTCGACGTCGAATTTTTAAAATGAATGCAATAATACTTTCTCTTTATATATTAACACATATAGGCAAGATAAAGTAAAATTACAATTGATAGATGGTCTTAATCAGCTAATTTAATGACTTATTATAATTAAAAAAAGTCTAGACAAAAAATTTCCAAGCTTATCAGGTTCTTCATTTCATTTCTTCGAAGAAAGCATTATATTACTTCAAATTTTCTTTGGATATATTTTCCTTAAAGATATTAAAAACACATGTCTCCTAAATTAAAAACAAACTAAGAAAAATAAAAAAAAATTTTATTTCCATCTTCTTTCTTTTCAAGTAGCATTTGATATTTTTAAAAAAAATGATTTTATCTTAGAGCGAGTAAAAGAAATTTATGTAGGTTTAAGTTTACAGATTCACTGAAAACATTAAGATAAAATTCCCCAAACTAACCCTTAAAAAAAGAAACTAGTTTTTGCTTTCTTTCTTACGAGTTAATAAAGAATGGATGTCATTTAGATTTTCACAGTTTTTTATTTTAAAATAAACCTTAAAAAATTTAATAAATTATAAAAATTAGATTAACGGAACAGTAATTGAAAAAATATGTTGTGACTGATCGCACAGCACACAACTTTCTCTTACCTTTGGTAAAAGAAACTTGTGTACTGTGCTTGTCATTTTTTGTGCCGAGATATATTTAGTTTCCACCAATTCGAGATGTCAAATTTATAATCATGAAAAAATAAATATTTATATTTTGTTAACCATTTCTCATCTTTCCTATGAAGTACAACAGTAAAGTGTGCTTCAATCAATTTTGAGAGCAAAATGAGAATATACATTTTAAAGAGCATTTAAAAAATAATTGATTTTTGAATTTTAATCAAAATCGTTAGAGCGAATATTGATAAAAAATACCGAAAAAGTATAATACATCTGTAAAGTACTAAAACTTTTTGTTTAAAAGCTTATTTTCACGCTCAAGGAGGTGTCTAACTTAAATATAAAATTTCGACCTTAGAGCTCAATTCCTTCATGCTTAAAATTGAACACAGACACACAGACATTTTTTTTTTTTTTTTTTTTAAACATTCACACTTTTTTCTCATTCACACTCACTCACATTCACACACACATTCACACAGTCTTTTCGACAACTGAGGCCATTTAAGACTTTTTACGATAATCAGTATGTTTAATATATCAATTGGGGGGGTCCAGGCATTTTTATTTAAGTCATTTGGTATCCAAATGCCCACAGACAGACTTCAAAACATGTACTATATCAACCAAATTTTCGACATCAAATTTTTTACATTAATCCAATACTCTTTTTCCATAAATATTAACATATAAATATACATATAAAGGTAAGAGAAAATAAAAGAAATAAGAGAAAATAAAAGGAATGGTCTGGATTATCAAAAATTCTAATAACACTTAAAATTTCAATTTTTCACTTGTATATAAATGAAAAGATTCCAAAAATTTATTTAAATTATTAAGGGGATGGTAAAAGAAAGTTGTTAAGGGGGGGGGAGTGGATATATTGTGAATGCTCTAAATTCCTGAAAATATACTTTTTCCATCTTTAAATAATGCTATAATAGAATAAAAAAATTTTTTTTTATACTTAATAAAATAGAAATTGCTATTTTGATCTTGTTCTAAAGAAAGTCCTGCCAGTAAAGCAAAGGCTCTATCTATTTTTACTTTCTCGTACCCTATATATGAAATATATAGAGAGAGAAAGTATTGCGATCATGTCAAAAATTCGATGTCGAGATTTTGATGGATATACATGTTTTGAGGTCCCCTGAGTCCAAAAAAGTGGGTCCCGCAAATTGGTCTGTGTGTGTGTGTGTGTGTGTGTGTCTGTGTGTGTGTGTGTGTGTGTGTGTGTGTGTGTGTGGACAGATTTTTAGCATGAAGGAGTTGAGCTAGCGGATTGAAATTTTATATTTAACTTAGGTACCTTTGAAGAATCTCAAAATAAGCTTTTGAACAAAATCGGCCAAAAAGTACTAGTACTTTACTGATGTACTTTTTCAGTTTTTTTCGATTTTCTCAAAATTCCCTCCAAGGATTTTTTTTAAAATTCATAAATCAACTATTTTTTAGATGCTCTTTAAAATGTATATTCTCATTTTGCCGTTGAAATCTTCTGAAGACCACTTTACTCTTGTTCTTCATAGGAAAGATAGAACTGGTTGCCATGGTAACGGAATTTAAATCTTTTTCTTTTTTATTAGATTAAAAATCAATTATTATTTAAATTCCCATTTATTTTTATTTTATTTATGTCTTTAATTGCTTAGGAGAAAACATATATATCTCTCTCTCTCACTTGCAAACATTATCGCCTGTCTCTCCGCCTTCTCTCATAGGCCTAATGTTAATTTCCTATAGGGATTTGTATGTTAATTTCGATTCAAAAGGGGTCCCCTTTGGAACTTTTTACGCATTTAAAATTTTTTTTTCCAATTCTTATGAAATTTTCTATTTATTTACGATTCTATATTGTGTATAAAATGTCCAAATATGAGATTAAAATTTTGAAAAATAACCATAGTTTATTTCAAGCAGTCAACATTTAAAATGTAAGTTTGAAACTAAGGTGCTATGGGAAACTAAATATATCTCGACAAAAAAATCTGGTGTGACCAGCACGGTGCACAACTTTCTCTTACCGAAGGGTAAGAGAAAGTTGTGTGCTGTGCGCCAGTCACACCAGATTTTTTGAATATAAGTCGTTGGAGCATGTATTGACAGTATTTATTTTCTATTATTTTAATAATCTCTTAATAAGGGTGGAAATATTTACGAAAGTACATCTGATTGTAGTACTCTGAATGTTTTAAATTTTCTATTAATATTTTTTACTTTCTCTTACCTTTATGTATATGTTAATATACATATTATATATAGAGAGAATAAAAATATTGGTTTCATGTCAAAAATTCGATGTCGAGATTTTGATGGATGACGTTTTGAGCTCCCTGAATCCAAGAAAGTGATTTTCACGAAGGTCTGTCTATTGTGTGTGTGTGTGTGTGTTCAATTTTAAACATGAGGTCTTTGGAATCTTTTGAAGACCACTTTACTCTTATATTTCATAGGAAAGATAGAAGAAATGATTGCCATGGTAACAAAATATACTCGTAAATATTTTCCCATTCTTATAAATTTTACATCTTGAATTCAAATGTATCAAGGGTGGGGGGTTTGGATCCCAGGCAGTCCGATGATTTTATTTAAGCCATTTGGATACCAAATGGCTTAAATAAGAATGCCTGGACCCCAATAAATATATATTAATAAATTATGAGTATAGTTTAAGTCTTAAATGGCCTAAGTTGCCGAAAAGACCGGGTGTATTTGTGTGTGAATGTGAGAGTGAGTGGGAAAAAATGTGTTAAAAAAAAAATACAAATGTACTGTCGGAAACTAAATATATCTCAACACAAAAAATCGGGTGTTACAAGTACAATACACAATAAGATTTAAACTTTCGACCGTTGGTTCTCGTTGAAACACTTTGTAAATTAAAATTAAATATACAAATTAAACACTAGGTTATTTGTTTCAAAGGTTTTATTAATTAAAAATTAACACTTGATACGTATTTCGACAATTCCTTGTAATCATCAGTAGAATGTAATCACTTCTGATGATGACAAGGAATTGTCGAAATACATATCAAGTGTTAATTTTTTAATTAATAAAACCTTTGAAACAAATAACCTAGTGTTTAATTTGTATATTTAATTTTAATTTACAATACACAACTTTCTCTTGCCGAAGGATAAGAGAAAGTTGTGTGGTGTGCGTTCAGTCACACCAGATTTTTTTCATCTTTAAAAAACATTAGATTAAAGTTTTATCTTTTACTAGTATAAATTGGAAATTCCTATTTTGATTTTGTCTCTCATGTTTTTTTTTCCATCAATTTATATTAGATTAGAGTAAAAAGTATTTTATAAAAATGGGACTTGCTATTTGGATCTTTTACTAGACTGCAAACAGGCATCGACTTCTCTCTCTCTCAGTTGAGTGATAGACGTCGGAGCTATCTCTCTCTCTCTCTCTTTTCTCCCGTGTATTTTATTAAGTTAAAGTGAATAATTATTTAGTGAACTCACCCTGTATGCATACCGTCTGTCAAACCAACCCTTTTAAGCGATTTATTTAAGGTATTTAATAATCTCTTTTTTTTTTTTTTGATAAAAGATCTCTTTTTTTTTTTTTTTGATAAAAGAACTAACACTTTTTTCTTATTATATTTTTTCTATTTTTTTCTTTCGAATATTAAATTGATTATTTATTTAAAGAAATTATTATTATCATTAGGAATCCGTGGAGATTAAGATGGGGTAGAGGGGGGTTTAAAAAAAAAATATTTCACTAGGTTATTAATATGCACTAAAAATTTTTAATTCAATGAGTGTAACATGGGGTCGTTCACATATTACGTAGTAAGCCTTTTTTTCTAGTACCCCCTTCCCCTGTCACAGTTAGTCACATACAAACAAACCCCCCTACAAGTTATATATAAAAGTCAAATTACATTGTGCGGCAAGAAAAAAAAAAGCCCTGAGATAATTCCTTCAGATTCTTAAGTAAAATGACCTCCTGAATCCAAATATGACCACCGTTTTCCCCCACCACGTACTGTTTTCGGGGGGTAGCCTCCTACTTTTTTCCACCCCTTTTCGTTATTTATAGGGCCATGAATCAAATTTGGAGGGATGAAAAGGAATATTTGGGCCTTAACATTTCTTCAGAAGGTCTAGAGAAGTGAAAAGTTAAAAAACATTAACATTTAGATCCAAGGGAGGGATGTGGGGGAGGATTTTGTCGCTTAAAATGCAAAAAAATCATTAAAAATGATCGATTATTTCTGATTTTTTCACAATTTTTTCACTGATTTTCTACATATTCCAGCTGACAGACCCACCTCACCCTTCCTTAAACAACCCTCAACTAAAAAAAAAATATATAGGACAAAGCGGGTGGAGTGTGGGCGATTCCGTAGCCCTTTCAAGAAGATGGAAGATTCACAGCTCAGTTGGTCAAATTGGCAAATATGCGGCTATAATTTTCATTTTTTTGGGCTGATCTTTACAAATGTAAAGTTAAATATACCGATTCTTCTATGTCCTTCAATATTTCCATATTTTATCTAAAGGGGTAGAAATTACTTCTTGTCAAAATTTGAAAAAAATTATATTCTATGAAATATAAAGTTACACTTTTGTAAATAAATCAGGAAAAATATGACATTTATAAAAACCAAATTTATTTAAAGAAAAATCTACATGGGGTAGACGAATCCTTTACTCAAGGGGCACAATTTTTTTTTTTTTTTAATTCAAGTTTATTCTAATGAGTAAAGGTAAAGAATAGAAAGTATCTTTTAAATATAAAATATATATTATTTTAAATTAACAAAAAAATAAAAAACATTACATACATACATACTTGTATTTTTCAAAAAAAAAAAAAAAAAAAATTGTGCCCCTTGAAAAAAGGGTAGTCTACCCCATGTAGATTTTAAATGTTAAGGCCAAAATTTTCTTTTTCATCCCTCCAAATTTGATTCATGGCCCTATAATAAACGAAAAGGGGTGGAAAAAAGTAGGGCCCCCCCTCCCCCCGAAAACGGTACGTGGTGGGGGAAAACGGAAGTCATATTTGGATCCATGAGGTCATTTTACTTAAGAATCTGAAGGAATTTTATCGGGGCCGGAAAAAGTTTCATTTTGCCACACAGTGTTATTAACCCATTGGACAGACTTTTATTTTGACGAATCCGTGTTTTGTACTCGTTATGCGAAACGTCGCTCGTTAAGCGAGTCATTCTTTTACAATTTTTTTTGCACGTTATGCGAAATACTCGTTATGAGAGGTGCTCGTTAAGAGAGGTTCTACTGTATTTTTTAGACCAACTTATTCAAAATATTTATTGATTTATAGCTAATATAAATAATCCTTTATGAAAATTTTTTTGCAAAATATTGATATTTCTTCAGAGCTTTTAAATCACTTTTATCAAAAAAATATGCTCAAACGTTTTCTTTAAAATAAAATATTTTCATAAATCCAGACTGAAGTCTATTTTTGGAATATACATTGATGCAGATGCATAATAGAGAAACTGACAAAATAAATAAAAAAAAAAAAATTTCTTTGTATTTCAGTTGCCGACTAATCGTCTCCGAGAATTAACATCATGAATCCAGAGCATTCTGCAATTACATTTTGCCAGCGAGTCGCACTTCAAGGGAGCCACTACAGGTGATGGAGTGCAGCAGCTACATCAAAAGTCTGTATGAACATTTACGTGTGCGTAGAGTGAGATAGATATAGGATTTTCAAAATTCATTTTAATTTTCTCAATTTGGCCTTAATATTTTAAGATATTTAGACATAGGTGCATGGTATAGGATGCTATTAATACATTTATTTCTCCCATTTCAGAGCCTTTTAGGTTGGTCGTTTCTCAAGGTAATGGATGGGTGAATGTTGATTGTGCAAAAGGTAAATGATGGTCTTTGGTATTAAATGAATCATGCACAATACTTCTCGCTCATTCATTGCCCAACGAATGGAGCATCGTCATCATATGAGACAATTCAAGTGTGCATGCATTATTACTTTAGCTATTATTATATAATTCAGTATTAGGATTCAAGTTTTGCGTGTATGGGATTAATTTTATAAGGGAATCTCTTTTCTAAGTTTACAAACTGCATGATAATGATTAAGAAAACACGCAAATCTTATTAGATTATTTAGAAATAGATAGGTTCTATATAGAGGGCGCTAAACATAATTAGAAAATCTCTACGCTCACGCTTTTAAGTATATATTTGTGTGTGTGTGTGTGGGAGGGGGGGGGGTTAGGCTTTCTGTGTTGTTCTTTGACGTTCTCTTGGATGTTGTTCAATTGTGAATTGATTCCTCTATACTGGCATAGGGTATTGTTGTTGTTCTTCCCCTTTAGTTAGGTAGGGCTTCCCAGGAGAGGATTCAATTCACCTTTGACCAATGTCCAAAGAGACTAGGGGAATTCCTCTATCGTATGTTTTTCTCTTTCGCGCATTTGAGAGAAAGAGTGCCTTCTCTTTCTCAGAGGCCCTGTCAGTCAGTGCTGAGTTCTGGGCCTTGGTTGTTTCAGGACAGAGTGAGTTAATGTTCAAGATGTTAGGAGTTCGTATAGGATGTTGTTAGCTTTTAGGGTTCTTTTTTTTCAGCATGCATCTTGAACAACGTCATTCTGTTTCTGAGATGAGCAATCAAGGGGGATCTTCAGTATTGTATTGGCTGGCTTCCTTCCTAACTCGTGAATGAATATCAGATCAATTAACTCTGCTTCTTTTTAGCTCGCTAGTAAATGATATTAGGCAGGTGGGCAGAGTTTAATTGATCTGTGAATTGAGTATGTAGGTGTGAGCGTGTGCGTCTGTTTCTTTTCCTCATATACTTTCCTTGGGTCTGTGGGCGCGTTTTCTCCGTCTCGTTTGCGATTTATGTTGATGAAGGCTTACCTGCCTTACGTGGAGTGCCCGCGTATCGCGACCGTCTCAAGAAAGAAGAGGAACTTCATTTTAGAATTAGATGACCGCCTCGGTCATAGATAGTGGGATTAGGTTAGTTTTTAGGGAAGCCCTCGTTGAGCCGAAAGAAGCAGTCTACAGAGTAAGTTAAAGAAATTTCCAATATTTTTCATAAAATATTACGTACAATCATAAACTAATCCCTTAATTCTTCTTTTGTTTTAGATGGTTAGGGTGGAAGTGGGGGCTGAGATCTTCGAGATTCTTCAGGGTATAACCAACTGGATCTTTTCGTAAGTAATAGGCATCATTGAAAAAATAACTACTTTAATAAAAAGAATTCTTAAATGTTTTTACTTTTCTCATTTTTTCAGATCCGAACCGCAGATGTGAAATTTTTCTTCTTCAATTTTTGCCATATAATTGCCAAAATAATGATAATGAGTATAAAAACCGAAATCAACATCAAGAAGGAATAGTGAAACTTCATTTTTTTTATACTTGAAAATATTAGCCAGGTGGGTAACCTATAGATAAATGTATATATGACTAGTTACAATTACATTTTATCTTAAACTAATCTCATAAATCTTCTTTTGTTTTAGATGGTTAGGGTGGGAGTCGGGGCGGATACAGTCTTGATTGAGAACCCATCGACTGGGCAACAGGACTTCGCTCATCAACAGGATTTCTACAATTTCTACTTTTTGGTGAGTATATTTATAATTTCTTTAGATTTGTTCATTAAGGGTTGAATTATAGATGATATTAAAAATGTTCTCTTGAAATGCCTTATTTTTAGCCATAACTGAGATTTATTTATTCTTGTATCTTAAGTCTTTAATCCTCACAATATCCAATTCAATTGAAATAAATTTTGTCGCCTGTGACGGGATGCGAACACTTGACCTTTGGTATCAGAAGCCAGTGCTCTACCTCTGAGCCATAGGTCAAGGGCTGGCCTATTTTGTTCAAAAGCTTCGTGTTACTTGTCAGGGGGGTATCTAACTTCAATATTAAATTTCACCCTCCTAGCTCTTTTCGTTCTTGAGATATTTTGTTCACTCACACACAGATACACATTTTGCGGAACCCACTTTTTTGGACTCACAATCAGTGGACGACAAAACCTTTACATCGAATTTTTGACATGAAACCAATACGTTTCTCTCTATATATTAAAATATACATTTGAGAAAGTAAAAATCCATTAATTTTTTTCATTCTAAGGAGATTTTTATATTTCTTAATGAATTGTTGGGATCAACTTATTAGAACACACATAAGGAGGAAGCATCCTGCCATGACACAAATCCCGCCGAAGGCGAATGGCGCGTCTAGTATTTTATTATTACAATTAATTGACTTAGATTTTTCTTTGATATATGAATTTTAATTATATTCGTTTGATAAAAACTAAAAAAGTCTAAAGTACTTAAAAGTAATCATCATATTCAAAGACACGGGTGTACCAAACTTAAATAAATATTTTTATTTAATGAAAAAATCTTTCATACCCAGGATTTGAACAGGGATCTTCTTAGTAAAAAGCCGACATCCTAGCCCGCTACACCAGCGAGCCCCCAATTCGATTTATTAACACGGTTGAATTTCAATTGAGTGGTCCCAAAAAACAAGCGTGTGAAACTTCCCCCGGTAACGTAATTAAATGAGAAATATTATACAGTTGACGCCACAAGTGCCTGATGTTCTCGAGAGTAGAGCCTTGAGCTTAGGCTACCAAAACGCTTGGCTGTCGGAAGTGTTGTCTTAAAAGTAGCTTTTCCCATTCAATCCATAAATTATTTGGGTAATTCCACACCAAAACAACATGGCACTACATGGGCCCATTTCAGATTCAAAAATGCCATCCAAATGCTGATTCCTCATGGCAAACTGATGATAAGTTGATAGAAAGAAAAAAATTTTTTGTGCACATTGCGGCCGTAAAACTCAAAATTAAAATTTCACTCATTTTCAACTTTCCAGAGTACAATTTTGGAAATTTGTTTACAGTTTGAATAGTTTAATGAAAAAAATTGGTTTCGAGCACTATTCCTAAGGGAAATTGACCGTAGAATCCAAAAATCACCGAAAAACCCGAAAATTTTCACCTCTAATAGGAGAAATTTACGAATCTGTGATTTTTAAGGTGTTTTTTTCATTAAATTATTCCCGAAAAACATATATTTTTTAAAATTACTTTTCCATGCTTAAGTTACTCTAAAACATGTGTACTTTGATGGGGTTTTAAATATTTTTTTGGGGAAAGCATGTTTAGTAGGTCAAAATTGAGAAAATTCAAAAAACATGTTTTTTTTGTGATTTTGACTTCTGCATTCTTTATTAATTTTTATATGTTGCCTATAAGTGTACGACTTTTTGAGTAATACCATTTTATTCTCCATTAAATTCTGTATAATTAAGAAAAAAAATGTACCAATCCAATGATCTGGGACAATGTTACAACTCTTTAATAGTTCAAATTCACTTAAAGTCATCTCAAAAATGTTTTAGTTTTTCATTTTCGTAAAAAGAAACAATTATAGTTTTGGGAAATAGTTCAAACAAGTTTTTAAAATGAAAGACCAGCATAAATTTTAAGTTTTTTTTTATTGATAAGATCGTATGCCAAACAATAATTCGTATCGGTGCTCACTTTTTTGCATTGAATGATGTGACTATTTTTTTGGAACAAATTCATGAAAATTGCGTGTCCCAGATACGGTGAATGCTTTACTAGCTCCTATGTCTCGGATTGCATCAACAAACGACTTCGCATTGTATATTTCCGATCCGTTGTTTGCAGAACTCCAGCAATTTTTCGACATCAAGAATTTGTTCGTTGTACGGTCGTCGCAAACTTTCGTTTCTTGCTTCTCGCTTTATCGTTCCTCCGATTCCGTCGCATGGTGACTTGCCATGTGATGTCGCGAAAAACGACCAGGTGGCGCTGAGTCCATATTTGGCGAGGTGTTCGCATAAGTACATGAAATTGTTGCAGTTTTTGTACTGACCTGGACATCCATCGCTGAAATAATGTACGTGTTGAAAAAAGATGTTGATGCAATCCGAGACATAGGAGCTAGTAAAGCATTCACCGTACCTGGGACACGCAATTTTCATGAATTTGTTCCAAAAAATAGTCACATCATTCAATGCAAAAAAGTGAGCACCGATACGAATTATTGTTTGGCATACGATCTTATCAATAAAAAAAAAAACTTAAAATTTATGCTGGTCTTTCATTTTAAAACTTGTTTGAACTATTTCCCAAAACTATAATTGTTCCTTTTACGAAAATGAAAAAACTAAAACATTTTGAGATGACTTTAAGTGAATTTGAACTATTAAAGAGTTGTAACATTGTCCCAGATCAATGGATTGGTACGTTTTTTTTCTTAATTATACAGAATTTAATGGAGAATAAAATGGTATTACTCAAAAAGTCGTACACTTATAGGCAACATATAAAAATTAATAAAGAATGCAGAAGTCAAAATCACAAAAAAAAACATGTTTTTTGAATTTTCTCAATTTTGACCTACTAAACATGCTTTCCCCAAAAAAATATTTAAACCCCATCAAAGTACACATGTTTTAGAGTAACTTAAGCATGGAGAAGTAATTTTAAAAATATATGTTTTTCGGGAATAATTTAATGAAAAAAACACCTTAAAAATCACAGATTCGTAAATTTCTCTTATTAGAGGTGAAAATTTTCGGGTTTTTCGGTGATTTTTTGGATTCTACGGTCAATTTCCCTTAGGAATAGTGCTCGAAACCAATTTTTTTCATTAAACTATTCAAACTGTAAACAAATTTCCAAAATTGTACTCTGGAAAGTTGAAAATGAGTGAAATTTTAATTTTGAGTTTTACGGCCGCAATGTGCACAAAAATTTTTTTTCTTTCTATCAACTTATCATCAGTTTTCCATGAGGAATCAGCATTTGGATGGCATTTTTGAATCTGAAATGGGCCCATGTAGTGCCATGTTGTTTTGGTGTGGAATTACCCATTTATTTATTTTTAAAAAAATATGAATTATATCAATAGTTTCCATAATTAAAAAAAATACAATTAATTTTTTTTCTCTAAATTTTATTAAAATCGAGTGGAAAATAAATTTTAAGAGGGGGGGGGGCGGATAGGGTCGATAGAATTCTCTGAAGTATGGATTATCATTTTTCAATTATTTACACCCTAGAGGAGCGTCATTTTAAATTGTATTAAAATCAATGGAAAAAGAAAAGAAAATAATTTTAGGGGGAGGGGGTCGAAGAGTTTAAAAACTTTTTGAAATGTAGACTTTTATGGGAAGGAAGAATTTTTATTTCCATTTGAAAGATTTCCTAATGTATGCTTTCCTTTGGAACATTTGTGAGCCCCTGATAAGGGAGGAGGGGGTTCCCTACCCCTAATTTTTGACATAACTTAAAAGAATTAATAATATGTTAATTAAATGTATATTTTAATTAAGCTTCATTTCTAATTTTATCACTAATTAATTTCTTCCCAGATTAAGACAAAAGTTTTATAACAAAATATGAGAAAAAAATTTTTAATTTAATTTTATTAATAATATAAAAATATTTTTAGAATTCATAAATATTTTTAAAATAAATAAATAATCTTTTTTAATGCAACTGAAGGGGTGAAGCTACTTTTAACGCAACTCTTCCGACCGCTGTGTATTTTGGCTGCCTAAGCTCAAGGCATCGAAACACTTTTGGCGCTCACTGTACTATGTATAACTGCAGAAGAGACTACTTTTAAGAAGTTTCTCATATTATTTCTCTCTCTTTTTAAACGAGCCCATAATATTTTCATGGATTATGATTCTACTACTTGATTTTCTTCTAATTTTAAAATAATTATTGTTTTATCTTCCACTTTAAATTTGTGTGGCCCGGACATTAACCCTGTTGACGTCAAATCGGATATGCATTGTCAATGTGCTGAATATACTTACTATGTCGAGTATATTTTTCTTATCTTGTTGTTGCTCGTCATTTCCTGCTTGTCTCTGGTTTCTTTTTTGGCCCACCCACCGACAAGTTTAAAGGCGCCTCCCGAAGGGCCGACAAAGCCCTCAAGACAAGAGAGACGCTATTTGCATTTGCAATGGCCAGTGACACAGGCAATCTTTACTTGCCATTTCCGTTTGAAGCTTAAACTGACGTCATTAATCAACTTGCTACTTGTTGCACTCATGGGGATTTCATTTGCATTTATTCATTAATATTATTATTATTATCATTATAATTTTACACTATGGAAGTAACATTATGAATTAATTCAACATCAAAAAGCCATTAGAGATTATGAATATTTTTTTTTTCTTTAAGAAATAAACTAGCAACAATTGTAATTTTATGCTGGAAACAGGGGCGTATATAGAAATTTTTTCGGGAAGGGGGGGCCCGAATTCATTTTTAAATACCCCCCCTCCATCCAAAAAAATATTTTTTAAATACCGGATATACCTCAGCCCCGAGGTGCCCGGACCTTACTCTCAAAGACACATTTTCATTAAATTTTTTTTAAATTCAAATTTTTCCTTTTTCATCTGACGTAAGCTCCGAGGGGCCCGGCCCAAAGACAAATTTTCATTAAATTTTTTTTTTATTCCAAATTTTTCCATTTTCGCCAGAGTCCCGAGGGGCCCCGGCCTCTGAGACATATTTTTGTTAATTTTTTTTTTAAATTCAAATTTCTTTAGGAAAATTTTCACTTTTTTCTAAATCCTATTAATCAGTAAAATTTAATCAGATTATATGCGAAATCGGTGCCTTTTTTTAGAATTTTTAAAAAATTTCTAAACCTAGAAATTTTTCAAATGTTCCTTTCATAATTATATATCTAATAAATTTATTTTTTACTTTCTCTTACCTATGTATATATGTGAATATAGAGAGTGTAGTATTGGATTCATGTCTAAAATTCGATGTAATGATGTGAATTTGATGGATATAAACGTTTGAATCCAAAAAAGTGGTTTCCGCAACATGATCTGTCTGTGAACAAAATATCTCAAGAACGAAAAGAGCTAGGAACTAGAAATTTCATATTTAAGTTAGGTACCCCACTGAGACGTGACATGAAGCTTTTCAACAAAATCGTCCAAAAAGTACTAGTACTTTACTGATATGAGTTTTTTCGATTTTCTCAAAATTCGCTCCAACAATTTTTCTTCATAAATCAATTTTTTTAGATGCTCTTTAAAATGCATATTCTCATTTTGCCATTGAAATCTTTTGAGACACACTTTACTCTTGTACTTCATAGGAAAGATATCAATAGGAGAAATGGTTGCCATGGTAACAGAATATAAATGTTCTCCCATGTTTATAAATTTTACATCTCTGAATTCTAATATATCGGCGGAAACTAAATATATGTCGAAACAAAAATTCTGGTGTGAGAAGCACAGAACACAACTTTCGATTACCGAAGATAAGAGAAATTTGTGTGCTGTGATACCAGTCACACCAGATTTTTATTGTTTAGATCACATAACGTATTTGTAGTCTATTGTTACCCGTTGATTTTAACTTTTTAATTAATCTTTTTTTTTCTAATTCCAAGAAGTATATGTTAGAATCGAATTTAATTTAACTCCCGAATGTTTGCATCCCTAATGATTGAAAAGGGATCGTTAATTAAACATTCGAGCGATAAAAAAATGATCTTATTTATTTATTTCTTCTTTTCTTTTCTTTCTTTCGTTCATGATATATATGAATTGAGCTGTGCATTCTTCGATGCCCTTGATACCTCCAAATCCCGAGCCTTAATTATTTATGGTTTATACCCTTTAATGCGAGATAACCTCGTAAATGGACAGACCCAGACCTCCCACGTCGATGACGTTCTTGGCGGCGCCAACACCGCATTGTACGTATGTACATATGTACACAAGATATCGAAAAACAGATCCACGCCTATCTTGCAATGGGCCACGCGTGCCACAGGTCACGGCGCCCATTGCGGACGTCCGTTGCCATTCAAGGTTGCAAATAACGTAAACACAACAAAATAAGATTGGCAAATTCTAAAAAGAAACTTGACACGTGACTCGGGTGCATAAAAGTCGGGAAAAAATTTTCGGATTAAAATTCATAAATTATGATATTACAGGACTTGTGTCATGTATGAAAGAACTCATATATTTAAATAAATTATAATCTTATATATGACACTGTAGTATTTGAGTAATTTCCCGATGGAATTTCGAAATGAAATGAACTTATACATAATTGTGATAATTGAGGGTCTGTGTGAGCTTCTTCGTCCTGTTTTGATCCACCTTCGATTACGTATCTATTTTTCTTAGATAGGGACCTCTCAAACATATCTAGCGGTCCTCGTATTTCCTTAATCATGGCAGCAACTTCTTCAATTTATTTCAGACATTTTTTTTTAACAATTAATAATAATAATTAATTTTCCATAGATCGTTTTCGGTAAAATATTAGGGGCTATTTTTTTAAATATTTTTTTATATTATTACGAACTCCTCTTTCCGATCAAAAAAAATTTTATATTTTAAATTATATCCTTAAATTTATTTACAATAATTTTAATTTTTTAGAATTTAAGGCCTAGTTGCCGGAGATTTTTCCTCCCTTCCCCCTCTTCCACTCTGTTGGTGCCCCTGTTCAGGAGTAGGAGAATAATAATAGGCAGAAAGCCCGCCGAAGGCTGAGCCGCCTGAACCCCCTTGCTCGCTTTTGGGGAGCAATTGCCCTCCTCCTCCGCATGTTTATTGCCAATTTGGGATATTTCTTGTTGCAATGCAAGTGTTAAGATGTTAAGGAAGGCTCTTGAGTTCAAGGGAGGGTACCGAGTGGGGCACAGCCCAAAAGGGTCTATTTATGACTGTTTGAGGGGTCAGTCGTATGCGTCCTCTCTTCGTTTTTCAACTGCTGCGTAGCCCCGCGCACAGCCCTTAGCCAGAAAGCTGTTTCACAGAGCAACTACCTGCCTCTCTAATTTTCAAGCCAACTTGTTGATTTTGAGCTCCCATATTGAAGAAATTTCCCAAAATATTTAAGAGATTCAAATTATTACTACGTTACTCCCTGGTTCATGTACTATATGTATACTTAATTTCAAATAGATTCATTGAAAATTGTGGATTTCTATAGAACATATACGTACATACGTACATACATTTTTCCCATTTCATTTATATATATAAATATATATAGATAAAGTTGGATATTGTTAAAATAATAAAAAGAAGTTATTCTGTTATCATTTTATTACTCGTCTTACAAAATCTTCGCCTAGGTATTCATTCATAAAATAGGAGAAATAAATGCCATGATAACAAAATATAAATATTCTCATCTTTATAATATCTTGAATTCTACCCCGGAAATAAAATACCTGACGACACAAAAAAAATCTGATGTGACAAGCATAGAACACAACTTTAAATTACCGAATCAAAAGATAGTTGTGTTCTGTGAGACCAATCACACCAGATTTTAATTTAATTTGTTTAAAATTCCATTTATATTCTCACCTCGGTACATTCACTATTTATTATTTCATATATAAATAAAAGAGAGCTTATATAGCCGTAAATAATCTATTTGTCAAAGTTAATTTAATAAATAAATAATTACCTAACTCAATGTTATTAAAGTAAATAATAAAAAAAGTTATTAATTATTCATGTTTCGAAATATAGCATAAAGGCAGTGCATTAATTCGATAGGGATTTAGGATGAGACATTAAATATAGCTCGAAACGTCTCCGGGATCGAGAAACATATAGTCTTTTATTTGGCTGAACTTGCCCTTATTAAAATCAATTTAAATTATTTAATAATAAAAATGAAAAAATTTTTTTAAAACGTTTTAGGGTCCCCTGAATCAAAAAAAGTGGTTTTCGCAACTTGGTCTATCTGTGTGTCTGTTTGTATGTGTGTGTGTGTGTGTGTGTCTGTGAACAAAATATCTCAAGAACTTATAGAGCTAGGAAAATGAAATTTTATATTTAAGTTAGGTACCCCCTGGCACGTGACACGAAGCTTTTGAACAGAATCGGCCAAAAAGTATTAGTACTTTACTGGTGTTCTTTTTCAGTTTTTTTTTTTTTTTTTTTTTTCGATTTTCCCCAAATTATATACGTATCAATGGAATCTGGTGTGACAAGCACAGAACACAACTTTCGATTACCAAAAGTAAGAGAAAGTTGTGTGCTGTGCGACCAGTCACACCAGATTTTTTAGTTAACTAATTCAAAAGTAAAAAATTCATAATAAATTTAAAATTTCCTACTATAGGCCTACTATTTCGAATTTTTTTGGACTTCATTTTTTTTTTCCGCAATTTGTTGAGTTTTTTTTCTTTTGATTATGCTTGGACAGTATCCCGTTTTCTTTTTTTCTCTGATACTTTTTTACTTTCTCTTACCTATATGTATATGTTAATATACTTATATATAGAGAGAAAGTATTGGATTCATGTCAAAAATTCGTGCGTCTGTCTGGGTTCAATTTAAAGCATGAAGGAATTGAGCTCGGAGGTTGAAATTTTATATTTAAGTTAGGCACCCTCCTAGGGCGTGAAAATAAGCTTTTAATCAAAATCGGCCAAAAAGTACTAGTACTTTACTAATGTACTTTTTCAGTTTTTTTCGATTTTCTCAAAATTTGCTCCAACGATTTTTTTTTAAATTCAAAAATCAATTATTTTTTAGATGCTCTTTAAAATGTATATTCTCATTTCGCCATTGAAATCTTCTGAAGACCACTTTACTTTTGTATTTCATAGAAAAGATAGGAAAATGGTTGCCATGGTAACAAAATATAAATATTTTCTCACACTTATAAATTTTACATATGCATTCAAATGTTTCATACTGTCGGAAACTAAATATACGTCGATACGAAAAATCTGGTGTGACAAGCACAGAACACAACTTTCGATTACCGAAGGTAAGAGAAAGTTGGGTGCTGTGCGTCAGTCACACCAGGTTTTTCTGAATTTTTATTCCTAAAAGACTAGCCGTACCGGGTTAAAATATAGTTGGCAGCTGTAAAGTCTTTAACAATACCTCAATTTTAAAATAATTTTATTATAATAATCGATAGGAATCTTCAAATAAAAAAATTTACTATATAATTAAAAAATTTCAATGAAATTTATAGTTCTACAAGCTTTAAAAAAAATAATGAATAGATTCTAGTTTTTGGAGCTATTCTAAAATGAAAACGACTTTTAAGCCACCAATCAGCCCGAGTGCCGACATATCTCGTAATGGCCAAAACAAAATAATCACCAATAAATTGCATTCATTTCTTAGAAAATATATTAAAAGTAATGACGACATTTTTTCCCTCTATCCTGTGATCTATCATACCTTGAATTCTTTGCTTCTAATATTTCATTTCAATGCCGCGGGCGAATTTTAACGGTAGTCTTTTTAAGACACCCAAATGTTTAAATTTTTTACTTGCTAATAGAATGTACTGTATGGGATTATTATCGGAAGCTGATTTACATACTGTATAATGAATTCACTACTTACTACCATGTAGTTACAAAATTTCGTGTTACACGCAGATCTAATCGGGTTGAAAGGGCATTTACGAATTACTAATAAATTATTTTCAAACCAGTGTGGAAATGTAAAAAATATTTACCCTTCGACAAGAACTACGTAGTTTATACTAAAAAATATTTTAATGGTAATAAATTGTTGCAAATTGAGCTGTTTACTGGTAATAAAATTTCGGAAGGCTTGAATATAACGTAAAATTTAATATAACCAACAGGCCTTTAAATTCACTAACGGTTCTTTGCAAATGCTACGTTATAATTTTATAAAATCAAAGAGGGTAATAAGGTAGATGATCAGATATGTAGGCATTTCAAATCATTTCAAAAATCTGGTGTGACTGGTCGCACTGCACACAACTTTCTCTTACCTTCCGCAAGAGAGTTGTGATCTGTGCTTGTCACACGAGATTTTTTGTGTCAACATATCCTTAGTTTCCGGCAATATATTAGAATTCAAGATATAAAATTTAAATACATAAATTATATTTTGTTACCATGGCATCTGCTTTTCCTAAGAAGTACAAAAGTGGACTTCAAACAAACTAAGAAAATAAGAATATAGTCTACATTTTAAAGAACATCTAAAATATAATTGATTTTTAAACAAAATCGTTTAAGCCAATTGTGAGAAAAATAAAAAAAATTGAAAAAATACATACTAGTACTAGTAGGCCCTACTATTTGGTCAATTGGAATGAAATTCCTGCCCATGCTTGGGACAGGAATACTTAGCTAAAGTATAAAATTTGAGTATCGAGAGTTCTTTCCTTATTGAGTTATTTAATTTAATCCATACTTTTTGATATTTCAGTTGAAATTCATTCAAATGATTGTGAAAATGACGTAAATTCAAGCTAAAAGGGAATCGCCTCCTTTTAATGGCAATTTCAAGAAAAGCAATAAAACAGGGATTTAAAAGCAATAAATTCCCTTTCATAGAAATTTACATAAACAATATGTTTTGATATTTTAACTGGAATCGATCTTCTTGAAATTTAAGATTTTTTCACAATAAATTAAATTAATTTCAAGTGAAATATCAAAAAATGTAGGTCAATGGGAATTACTCAAAAACGAAAAAACTCTCGATACTCAAATTTTATACTTAAGCCAAGTAGGTACCTATGTCGCAAGTATTTCAAGAAATTTCAATCACATGAGACAAAGGAAATGGAGTCAGTGAGGGAAATTTAAAACTTCAAGCCAGAGGGAAATTTAAAACATTAAAATTTTGTAATTGCTAGAAGAACAAATTTGATGCATTTGCTTGCTGAAGGCGGGCTTTGCCACTTGTGAATGAATAAATGGCTAAATTTAAGAATAAACAGAGGTAGTTTATTTCCAAGAGAGCTAAGGCTAGATTACTCTTCAGTAAAGTAATATTTATATTTTTATTAATTTTAAATGACAACATTTCTCGTGATCAAATGTTTGAAAGGATTTATAAACGACGTTTAAGACCGTAATTAAAATAAACAAATTCCTATAGATTTTGATGATGTATAGACATAAATAAATAAGGATAAACATAATAAACAAAATATTTATCATGAAACATGAAGAGGATACATAAGATGTTATAAATTCACTCTCTCTTTTAAGCCATTTAATTTGTTTAAAATTCCATTTATATTCACCTCGGTACATTATCTATTTATTATTTCAAATATAAATAAGAGAGATCTTATATAGTCGTAAATAATATTTGTCAAATTAAACTATGATTTTTCGAATCGACCTCCCCTCTACGGCGCCGCACATAAAATTTTGACCAAAGATAGCGACTTTAAAAAAAAAATTTAAATCAAAAGAAAAAAATCTCGACATCGAATTTTTACATGATGCTTTCCCTCTATGTTGTGGGTGGCACTTATTTACCAAACTTAAAATTCTGAACGATTCGCCCTCCAGATCATTCAATTATTACAAAAAAATAAGATTGCAATGGTAAAAGCCCTCAAATTAAGCGTTTAAACTGTGCCGAAATGCTAATGAAGATTAGCATAAAGTGTACTTCAAACAATTTCCTCGAAAAATTTCACTGATATACTTTTTAAAGAGCATCTAAAAAAAAAATACTTGAATTATGAATTTTAATCAAATTTTGAGAAAATCAAAAAAAAAAAAAAAAAAAAAAAACTGAAAAAGCACATCAGTAAAGTACTAGTACTTTTTGGCTAATTTTGTTCAAAGACTTCGTGTCACGTCCCAGGAGGGTGCCTAACTTAAATATATATAAAATTTCAACCTCAGCCAAAAAGTACTAGTACTTTACTGATGTTCTTTTTCAATTTTTTCTTTTTTTCTAAAAATTCGCTCCAGCGATTTTGATTAAAATTCAAAAATCAATTATTTTTTTTAAATTGTTTATTCTTATTTTGTCATTGAAATCTCCTGAGAGGGGCGGAGGCAGGGGGGGGGGGGGGGGGCCCCCCCCCCCAAAAAAAAAAAAAAAAACCCTGAAGACCACTTTACTTTTGTACTTCATAGCAAAGATAGGAGAAATGGTTGCCATGGTAACAAAATATAAATATTTTCCCATACTATTTTTTTTTTTTACCACTCACACTTTTTTCTCACTCACCCTCTCATTCACACACACATACACACAGTCTTTTCGGCAACTTAGCCAATTTAAGACTTTAAACTTGTATGGTTAATATATCTTTTGGCGGTCCAGCCATTTGGTATCCAAATGGCTTAAATAAGATCATCGGACTGCCTGGGGTCCTATCCCGCGACTCTTGGTATACGAGGTTAGCACCCTAATCCCTACCCAAGCCCCGAGGGCATTTCCCATACTAATAAATTTTACATCTTGAATAATAATAATATAATATATCGGCGGAAACTAAATATATCTGGACTCGAAAAATCTGCTGTGACAAGTACAGAACACAACTTTCGATTACCGAAGGTGTCTGCTGTGCAACCAGTCACAACAGATTTTTATTTTGATCTAATTTTAAATTATGAGAGAGAGATAAAATAATTTTCTGTGCCACTCTCGCTTGTTTTCAACATTATCTCATTATTATTATTACTAATATTCCTTTCAAGTAATTAATAAAGAAGATGATTATCAAAGTGTCAAGATGTAAAAAAAAAAAACTATATATTCCTATTTAATTAAGAAAACACTATTTCAAACTTCTTATCAACTTTTAGATTTTTAATTATTAAATTAATAATTTTGATGATTAAAAAAAGTGCATCTAATCAAGATCAATTCGCCACTTGATTAAAAATTAAAAAGAAAAACAAGAACACTCTCCGGAATTGGAAATAAATTTCAAACTAATTAGCCATTTTATTCGGGCCTTATAAGAAGAAAACGATAATTTACTTGAGATCTTTGGGAGGTCTAACTGCCTAATGAATGTTTCACTATAAAATAGAATATCTTATTTAATTTATATTAAATGAAAGCAGCTTATTAGATTAATAAAAGAGAAATATCAGCCATGGTTCGCAAAAGATAATTAGCATATTAGGATTTAATTAGTGCTCGTAAGTGGACAAACAAAAAAAAAAATAAGATGGCATATTAATTCAAATCTAGTAATAAATTGGTGATGTCATCAAATGAAAAAAATAATAATTGTTTATGCTAAAATAAAATACCAATTAAATTTAAAAGTATAATTTGAATTTTCGGAATTGTTTAGAATTTATCATCATCATTATCATCATCATCATCATCCTACACATAGAGCCTTCCGGTTCTTTTTTTTATTATTATTATTTTTTTTTTTTAAATATTTTGAGACTAAATGAACATGCCAAGCAAAAAGACTTAATCACTACTCTTCTTACTTATCAGCAACATTTAATCGCTGACGAAGAACTTTCAAATCGATCTCATCTTAGTAAATAACTACTATTAGAGTTGAAAAACGTCTACAGAAAATAATTTAATACAATTATACAAGATTCAATTATCCATGGAAAATAATAATTTTTAATTCTGAGATTTTTTCCTTTTTTTTTGGACTTTTTCAATTATATCAAACATAATCAGAAATAAATAAACTAGCCGTTTTGCCCCCCCCCCCCTTGCCTTTTTTTAATCATGTCTCACAATTTTTCAGTCAAGTGATTTCATACAATTAATACAGTTTAAATATACATGCTGACTCATTAAGACAAATACACCACCTCATTTATCTTAACTAAAAATCTGGTGTGACTGTCGCACAGCACACAACTTTCTCTTACCTTCCGTTATTAAAATTTGTGTTCTGTGCTTGTCACACCACATTTTTTGTGCAGATATATATTTAGTTTCCGCCGATATATATTTTATTAGAATTCAAGATATAAAATATAACAAAAATATATTTATTTTATTTCGTTAGCATTATTTCTTCTATATTTCCTATGAAGTACAAGAGTAAAGTGTGCTTCAAACAATTTTGAGAGCAAAATAAGAATATACATTTTAAAGATCATCTAAAAAATAAGTGATTTATGATTTTTAATCAAAATCGTTAAAGCGAATTTTGAGAAAATCACAAAAAACTGACAAAGTTCATTAGTAAATTACTAGTACTTTTTGGCCGATTTCGTTCAAAAGCTTCGTGTTACGTCACAGAGGGGTACCTATTTTAAATATAAAATTTCAGCCTCATAGCTCTTTTCATTCTTGAGATATTTTGTTCAGAACATTTTTCGGAACCCACTTTTTTTTGATTCATGGGACCTCAAAACATGTATTTCAATCAAAATCTCGACATCGACATGTATATTCTCTTATCTCTTACATTTGAAAGTACCGTGCTTGTCACACCAAATTTTTACTTTCTCGTACCCTATATGAAATATATAGAGAGAGAAAGTATTGCGATCATGTTTTGTGTTGACATTTACTGTATTTAGTTTCCGAAAGTAAAATGTGACCGTTCACATGAAAAGGTACCAAATCTTCACTGGGCTAAATTTTCAGGAGAGCCGATTTACTCAAAATGTTAAAAAAAAAAATCGAATTTTTTTCTTACTGATTCCGATTCTCTAGTTCTTCATCTTATATGATGAAAGATTCTATTCATCAGAATCTATGTATTTTATATGAAAAATTTGAAAAAACAAACCTATCTTCATTACAATTTATTTATTATTTATTATGTCTCTATAACCAATTCTGAAACCATAAACTGTTGAAAGACTTAAGATGGGACAATAAAGACCCGAAACGTCTCGATTGATTGATTGTTAAATAAACGGAATTATCTCTGGCTAATCCTGCTCCTTTCTTCTCCAATTACACATGCATAAGCATAATATTTTAATTAATCTGAAGAATTTTATTCTAATTGTGTTTTAAATATTTATTTCTAAAGAATATGAAATCAACTTTTAACTGTTTTTAATTTTAGCCAGATTAGTCAGATTTAATATATTCTCTTTTCTCATATTTTTCAGTTCCTGCCAAGATTTGGGGGCTCTGCACGATGCTCAATGACCTGAGCCATTAATTAACCCTGAAGACGGCGCCTGACTTTCATACACTGTCATCGCTTCTTAGCTCCAGTATTTACACATTTGGTAAGCACATTTCGAAATTAATTTATTTTCATTTATTCATTTAATTTTGAATCTATTTGAAATTTTATTTGAATTGTTTTCTATTTTAAACGCTGTTTTCGGAAAGTGGAAAAGCATTGCAACTTCGTTGCTTATTTCGTTTTTTATTTTTTATTTTTTAGCTCGCTTTTCATTTTGTTGACTTAAAATTTTTTTTTTTTTTTTACCTCCCCTTTTTCCCTGCTAACCTACCCTATTATTTTAAAATCCGCCCTATAATTTAGTCACTCATAAATTCAAGAGGTTTTTGGTGATTTTGGGAATCATAAACAACCAAATGATTTTTAAATCCATACACCCAGAGAAATATAAAAACAAGATTTTAAATATGTTAACTTATAGAAGGTCGAATAAAAATTATTGTTAATAAGGCATCTACTTCTATATTATAATCTTGTCATAAAAATGGTTTCTAGCTTGATAATTTAAATTATCAATTATTCGCTAAAATATATTATTAAATGTGATAGGAACAAAAATTGATGTAAGGAATAAAAATATTAAAATAATCAAATCAGCTGATATGAACTAAAAATTTAAATCAAAGATTTTATATCCATATTGGCAAATTGGCCTACTCAATTAATATTTTTTTCTATTTTTAGATTCTCGTATACGAAGTAGAAAATTAAAAATTAATTAGTAAGTAACCGTCAAAAAAATCGCCCTCGTTATTTTGATGGTTGAGGTTTTGGACCTCCTTAGTTTTAAAAAAAAATTTTTAAAATTTAAAAACACAAGCAATCAGTCATCATCATTGTCTCTCAAAATTGTTTCCGTATTCCAATATACTCTTGTCAACTTCCTATTAGGAGGTTCGAGGTTTGGACAAAAAGTAAGAAAAATATAAAAAACGATTTCCTAATCCCAGTTATTTAAAATTGTGATTATTGAGAAATGTTTTTTCTGGTTTTTAAACCAAATAAAGTTACTTTTTACTTTCTCTTCCCTCTATATATATTAAAATATAGAGGAAAGTATTGGTTTCGTGTTAAAAATTCGATGTCGAGGTTTTGATGGATGTACACGTTTTGAGGTCCCCCGAATCCAAAAAAGTGGTTTTCGCGACATGATCTGTTTGTAAACAAAATATTTCAAGAACGAAAAGAGCTAGGATATTGAAATTTTATATTTAAGTTAGGTACCTCTCTGAGAAGTGACACGAAGCTTTTGAACAAAATCAGCCCAAGAGTACTAGTTCTTTACTGATGTACTTTTTCCAGTATTTTTCTATTTTCTCAAAATTCGCTCTAACGATTTTGATTAAAATTTAAAAATCAATTATTTTTTAGATGCTCTTTCAAATTTATATTCTCATTTTGCTCTCAAAATTTTTTGAAGACCACTATACTCATGTACTTCATAGGAAAGATAGGAGAAATGATAACAAAATATAAATATTTTCCTGTTTATTAATTTTATATCTTTCATTCTAATATATCGGCAGAAACTACACTGTAAAAAAAAATATGAATTTTCATTCATATCTCATAAACTTTGGTGGTTTAATTTTAATAGACCAGGATATGAGCTAAAATTAATATACAAGTATATGAATAAGTATCGCTTTAAAAAAAATATGAATTTTCCTTCTTTTTTCATATACTTTTCGTAGTTTAATTTTAATACACCCAGGATGTGAAATAAAATTAATATAAAAGTTTATGAACAAATTACCAACTTTTAAACTTAATCTTTTTCTTTATGTGCCGCCAAATTTTGAAATCGTTAAAAGTGCACCGCGACAAGTTGAGAATCACTGGTCTAAACGTTCTCAAATAACTCGACTACCTCAAGGCATTTTTATTAATATTATTTTATAATTATTTTAAGGAAACTTGAAATTATTCTTTTAAAATTTATTTCACAAATCTAAATTTATTAAATTCGGTTTGAAATTCGCGCTCTAAACTATTTAAATATTTATGAAGTATATTAAAATCATACTAATTAAATAATTTTTATAAAGTAATTCAACTAAATAGCTATAGAAATTAAAATTAAAATTAACAATTTCACCAAAATAATTAATTTTAAAATATACAAGAAATTGGTTAGGTTGGCACCAGGTTGGCACCAAATTCTGTTTTTGAAGTAGCTGATTTAACGCATAGATAAATGAAAGTGTATTATTATTTAAAATGAACTATAAATATTTAATCAATATAATGAAATAGGAACATTTTACTAACAAAATCGTAAGTATTGAATTTGAATTTTTTCATTGAAATTTTTTTCTCAATTTCAAATAAATTATTGTTTGTCATTTTTCAGGTGAGGTTAGTTTAGAAGAAGAAGATATTACTAAAATAATGGCATCAAAAATTAAACATACAAATAGAAAATTATAAATGCATATAAATATTCAATTTATATCGTCATAAAAAATTCCAAGCCAAAAGTTAATTGCAACTAAAATTAAATAGAATTTTATTATTATGAATGTTAATAGCCTGTTAATATAAAATTCAATAAAGAATAAACGCCAGGTTCCGGTCCTGGAGGCCTCGGCGTCTCTTGATCATCAGAGATGATGACCATTAAGTCTCAAAAATTAGATTTTAAGAGTCACTGAACGACCGATTTATAATTCAATCTAGAAGCAGTGATGAATTTAATAATGAAATCTTTTATGAATTTACATTTTACAAAAAATCAATATACAGTGATTTTCTCTAACAATGTAAGTGCCAAAATCTTTTGACCCAAAAAAAATTATTAATTGTTTTTCTTTACTCTCCGTGCGATAAAACTCAACCTTTTTAAGGCTTCATATTTATTTGAAACTCCAAGCGTGACACAAATTGTTAAAATACTATATTTTTGAGAAATACCTTTCTGAGGCATCAGAACTTCGAAATTTTTCTCTTCAATCTTTTTAATTTCTCGTTGAAATCGTCAAGATTTTAATGATTCTCGTCATTTTAGTCTTCCATGAGTTCAAAATTATGTCTGTTCTTAATTTTTTTTTTTTTTTTTTTGTCTTACTTTGTTAAATCCCTTTATTTTGATTCTTCCGAAAACTAAATATTTTGATGACCATATTGACGCGAAAGTATCTGGAACGGCAGCATCTTCGCACGATCTTAATTATGTAGATTATCGGTTCAATGAAGATTAGAAATGGCTGTGGTGATGATTGACTAAGGAGCTCAATGAGGAAAGGCAGCCAAACTGAATATTTTTTGTGATTTTTTCCTGACGCCTGCAACTCTCGCCACCAGTGATACACCTTGGGATAGATCGCTAGTCTATCTATCAATTGAACACAAGCTTATCTTTCAAAATATTCTTATCTTAAACGTTATATTGATTGGTGATTTGGTCGTATTATATTTCACAGTTCTATTTAGTCAAGATTTGTTTCTAGTCTCGGAGGGAGAGGGCTCAATATATATCATGTAAATTACATATATAATGTAATATATTATATACACTGTAAAAAAAAATTTTAATTTTAGTATGTTTTAGTATAGTAAATTTACAAATTTTCCTTGTAAATGATAACTACCATACATTTGTATACTAAATTTACAAATCTATGCATTCAAAAAATTTTTACAACCAAAAAACATTTTAAAATTACAATTCTCTTGGAAAATTAGAGTAAATATTGTAATTTTACCATACGATTTCTAATTTTACAATAAAACGGCATTGTAATTTTAGAACACGGTTTGTAATTTTAGAAAAGGGTTTGTAATTTTACAAAAAGGTTTCTAATTTTACAATACAAGGGTATAGTAATTTTCCTTTTAAGGTTGTCTGAGACGGTCAACACGGTCGACTTTGTTTCGACTGCTTTTTAGCTTTCTTAATAAAGACATTTTTGGCACTATAAGGATTTATTTAAGTTATAATAATACAAAAAATAATAATATTATGATAACTTTAAGTTTATTTTTTATTTTATTATTTAGTAAAAATAGTTGACAATGAGGTCATACTTGAATGCCAAATAGCAGAGATAGATCATTAGTTAACAGGTGATTCGATGGTCAAATGGACTAGGCGCAAGACTTCTACAAAAAGGTCAGTGTTCAAATCCGGGAGGAATTTTTCATTAAATAAAAATATTTATTTCACTCCATTCAGGTAGAGACGTCCCCTAAAGGTCAATAACCTATGGGTCCAGTCGTAAATTTTTTTCTTTTTCTAAATATTAGTAAAATTACAAACATTTGGATTGTAAAATTGCTAAATATTTGTAAAATTACCAGACATGTGGATTGTAAAATTGCTAAATATTAGTAAAATTACCACACATTTGTAAACGATTTTTTTGCAAAGAGTTTTGTAAAAATATAATTCAACTGTATAGTAAATTTAGTATCTATTGGTCTTGGAAATTTGCTTACAACAAAAAAATTGTAAAATCTTCGAAATTTTTTTACAGTGTAGAGAGAAAGCATCGGATTCATGTTAAAAATTCGTGGCCGAGATTTTGATGGTATACATGTTTTGAAGTCCCCTGAATCCAAAAAAGTGCTTTTCGCGACATGGTCTGTCGTGTGTGTGTGTGTCTGTCTTTGTGTCAAGCACGTCTGTGTTTCAAGTACGAAAAGAGCTAGGAGATTGAAATTTTATATTTAAGTTAGACACCCACCTAGGGCGTGAAAATAAGCTTTTAATCAAAATCGGCCAATGACTAGGCCAATGACGGGCTTTGACTATGGAAAGTAGGCAACAATACAATTATAAAAGGGTCTAAACATATCCTGCTTATATTTTCGAAAAATATTTTTGATTTCATTCTTAAATTGCTAATTAAATCTGTAAAATCAAATTTAAAGTCATTTTCACTAGAAATTAATAAGGATAGAAAAGTGCAAGTTTTTTTTTTTTTTTTTTTAATTTGATGACTCACGATTCACTTAAATCGATTATTCGGTTAAAAGTACGAAACAAATTCCAAATTGAAATTAAAAAGCATTAAATAATCTTACCTCTTAAAAGAAAAAAAAAATAAAAAAAACATTTCAAATTATCTTTTTTTCCTTTTTATCCCCTGTAAGATCATCCTCGAACTCATCATATCCGAATAAAGGTTTCAAAATATTCTCTTTTTTTTTTTAATTCTTTGCAATTTCATCCTGTTCTTTTGTATTTTTAATTAGGAAAAACCTAATTAAAATCCGTTAAATTGATTCTGATCACACAATCTGAATTCAAAGTGTATTCTTTTTTATAAAGAAGTAAACAAATGATATCCTTTCTTTTCACATTATTACGTATTTAATTGATAAATATTCTAAAATTTTGGCTTAAAAAATTAAGATAAAAAAAATTTTGTTTCTTTCGATTCAAGTATAGATCGAATCCTTCTTCAAAAATTATTAAAAATTATTCAACGATGTCATTTTCTTCTTATTGTGTTCTTTCCATTATTTAGGAGTAAGGATCACCACATTTTCTTTCTTTTCTACACTCCATACGGATCAACTAGACTTTAATAAGTCTCCACATACACCAGTCTCATTATCATTGAAATCAATTATCCCAACCAATGCAGCATATATACGGAACACAAACGAGACAGCATCCCAGCATCCCTATGCTTTTCAGATCACGACTAATAGAACTATTCAATTCCAATCTTCCTTTATTCTCAAAACCCCCGTGAATGGAACAAGCTCCCTGCGTCTATCTTCCCCAAAACCTACAATCTTCAGACTTTCAAGTCTAATCTCAATAGGCATCTTCTCAGTTCCCTCAGTTGAGTTCCCCTTTTATTAACTAGCCTATATTCTTTCTGGCTGCATGTGACCACTGGTCATTATAGCTCTTTTGACCTTATGCACCCATTACAAAAATGAAAAAAATATAATGCGTTTACTTAACTTAAACCACATTTTTGTATTAAATATTTATTAAAAATATACAGGATATTTCAAAAAGAATATACGCATTTCGAATGCATGTTTTTATTAAACTTTAAGACATACGAATATGAAACTTTACACACATATTTACGAACCTCTCAAGTTCAGATTACCGATGTTCAATATGTCCTACATCAGCGATACGAACCATATCATATCGAAACTCAAATTCCTCCCATACTCGGACTACGTTGGAAGAATTCGTGCAATATTTTCTTCACGAAGGACTACGTTGGAAGAATTCGTGCAATATTTTCTTCACGAACACTAGGGCAGCCAGGACTCTTTCCTTTACATACACATCCTGTATCTACAAACGGTCGATACCATCTGCGAATGTTCCACTCATCGGGGGAACAATTTGGTACCTCAACCTGAAATGTCTTTGCACTGTAATCACGGAATTGCACTTCGCAAACTCTAGAACGCAAAAGATTTCTGCTGCGAAGTAACCATTTTAAACATATGACAGTTGCCAAGCAAAACAGAAGACAACTGACTGAGTATGGGAGGAATTTGAGTATCGATGTGATATTGTTCGTATCGCTGATGGAGGACATATTGAACATCGGTAATCTGAACTTGAGAGGTTCGTAAATAAGTGTGTAAAGTTTCATATTCGTATATCTTAAAGTTTAATAAATATATGCATTCGAAATACGTATATTCTTTTTGAAACACCCTGTATAAATTGTGTCGCGAAAACCACTTTTTTGGATTATCGGGACCTCAAAACGTGTATATCCATCAAAATCTCGACATCGAATTTTTAACATTAACATATATAGAGGTAAAAGAAAGTAAAAATATAATTATTTTTTAAATTAATCATCACACCGAAAATCCTGTTGTCGACGAGTGTAGCTGTAGCAAAATTAACGAAACGAAGATATACTTCGCCCCAGAATTAATAAAAAATTGATACATTTTGTTGATGAATAAAATGAGGATGTTCTCTTGGTCCTTGACTTCTATTTTCTTTTCTTTTTCAATTCTAATTTCGTGATGAATTCTTAGAGACTGAGTAGTTACATTTTTTTGCGAACTTTCAGCTCTATTCTCATTTTCTTTTATTAAAGATTTTAAAATGTCGCATGTTTCATTACACTTGAAACTTTTTCACTTTAGAGTGAAAGAAGGCACGTGTATATGCTACCTGCTCTTCTCTCCTTTTCTACTCATAACTTCTTTTCTTTAAATTAGAATGAAAAGATGAAATGTAATTTTTTTTTCATTTAACTTCCGAATGGTTGATGGCTTAAACATTTAAGTGAATTTTGCATCTCCTGAGTGATTCAATTAAGTGACAAGAAGAGGGAAAAAGAAAAAAAAAGAAGGGGAGGAGGAAGACGAAGAGCTGGAGTAGACCACACACGAAGAAAACTCTGCCCGCCTGCCTCTGGCCGTGAGTTCGAATTATAAAACAATTAAAGTCTCGTCTCTTGTCTTGCACCCCCCTCTCGCTCTATGAGTATACTCTATATATTCGCCTGGCTCTTAATTTGTCCTGCTTGTGTAGGCTAATTCTTTTTTGTTGTTAAACCATTTAATCGATCTTTAATTGAAGCATTTAAACTTTCCCAAGAGATGATTTATTGTCAGTTTCGTGAAGAAAAAAAAACTGCACTAATTTCTATTAAGAATGTCTAGACATGGACTTAAAAAAAAATTTATAAGCAAATTTAAAAATTATCAACGTTGTGTTCGATTGTCGTACCTATTGATACAAATTTGTCTTTATATGGTTCTGAAATACTACTTTTCAATTTTATCGAGAGTAGCAAGGGGTCTTTTAGAGATCAAATAAATTTTTTATTGTATCAGTTTTTGTAATGTTTTATTATTTTTTTGGTCAAATTTTTGAGGAGTGGTGTCGTTTCAGGAAAGATGATTCAAAAAAATCAGTTTAATTTCTTCATTGGGTCATAGTCTTATATTCTTCTAAAAAGCTAAAACATATACCCGTATTTTTTTACTTAAATTGTTTTTAAGGGCCGCTACCATTGGATAATTAAGTTTTAGATGATAGTGTTGACATAAATGGATGGCACTTTCCGGATTCAAACTTTTTAGCTAGATTTTTTTAATTATTTTTAAATTAAAAAAAAAAATTAATTACAGAGAGCTGTTTATTCTATTTTGATAGATGACTTCAATTTTTCTTCTAATT
The DNA here is from genome assembly GCA_023213315.1 of Euborellia annulipes. Classification (NCBI taxonomy): domain Eukaryota; kingdom Metazoa; phylum Arthropoda; class Insecta; order Dermaptera; family Anisolabididae; genus Euborellia; species Euborellia annulipes. The sequence goes on from JAKCPI010007438.1 coordinate 119,973, forward strand.
AATATTTATTACTTTATCAACATGTTATTTATTGTAGATTAATATCTTTTGAATATTGAATATGCAAAGTAGTGAATATTAGTAATTATCGCATCAAAATAATATTAAACTTCATTTTTTAATTTTCGATTACACTGGTCTGCATGAAAAAAACTGAATGAGATTTTTTGACTGTTTCTTACAGTTTTTTAATCGCTGAAACTGGGAAAAATATTTAAAACATTCCATCACTTCAGGTTTTTTTTGTAAAACGCATTTTAAGAGAAAACAGGAGTGACATCTAAATTTTTCTCTCAAATTATTCCGAGTCCAAAATAAGCTGTATGTTTTGCTAAAAAGGACATAATTTTAACACTGTCTGTCAGTATAAGGCTGTGAACAGCTTTGTCTCACACTTTACAGGTGGTTCAATTCCGAAATAGCAGTTTATATGGTTATTATGTACGTGTTTTAGTTTTGGATTATGTCTCCAAGAGGTTGTGTACTTTCTTCGGATAACTTTTGTTTTATTTGTGGCGAATATACTGTGAAAAGACGACAAAATAAAAACAATAAAACTATAATGATTTGGAATTATATATATCATGTGTTGGTCCATGAGGTAATTATGAAAAACATATAACCAAGTATTTATTAATTTAAATAAGCGCTTATTTAAATTAATAAATACTTGGTTATATGTTTTTTATAATGATTTGTCTGTGTTTTTTGAGAAATTTAACTATCAAGAACATCGTTGGATGGTTTGTGGAATCTTCAAAATACAATACTAACATTGTTGTTGGGGCAGCAGACTGACAACACCACTATCCCTGCATCCTGAGCTTGAGAGACAGTCGATCCAGAGATCGCTACTGAACTTAAAATCACTGGCCATTTAGAGGGCCTTAACCCCCGGAGAAAATATGAGCTTCAAAGTTCATTTCTCATACTCTCATACTGAACTGATTTTCCGAAAGCTTAGGAGACTATAATAAAGAGCAGGATGAAAGTTTTCACCAGGAAAAACGATACCAGGGAAGATGGCAATTGATTACTGTTGGGTGCTCTGGCGGGAAACACAAGATGGAAAGCGAAAGCCGGATCGGAGGAGCATCAAAAAAAAAAAAAAAAAAAAAAAAAAAATGATTTCGCAGACAAAAAAAGCAACCATAGTAAGAACAGCTCTATTCTCGAAAAACGGGTTAAAATTTAAAATAAACAAATAGGTGTTAAAAAGTAATGTAGAAAGAATCAGCGTTAAAAAAATGCTATTCTCTAAACAAAGTTTTAACAACGACGTTAAGTTAACATGTTGCTTTTATTTCAAAGCAATCAAAATCACAACCTTACTTTTTAGTTTAAGGACGCCATGTTTATTTTAAACACGACGTTAAATTATTAAAGACACCCCCTAGACATGGCATTAATTTTTAACATTATTTACTAAATGTTAACGCTTTGGCTTTAAATTTTTGTTTACAAAATAGCTATTTGAGGCAAGGAAGTTATTTTGAATAGCATTTTTTAACGCTGATTGTTTTTACATTACTTTTTAACTCCCATTTGTTTATTTTAAATTTTAACGCCTGTTTTTAGAGAATAGACCTGATTGAGTGTTTATTATTTTAAATATTATTAAAAAAAGAGCTTTTTGATACTTTTTCCATTTTTTTTTTTTTTTTTTTTTGTAAATTACCCATGTTTTGTAAGAAAACTGTACGTGATGGAAAGAAATGATGATCAGTTTTGGATTCAGCACACTAAAAATATATAATACGTTAAAAATATTCCATTCAGCTGAAAAAAATGTTTATTCTGCTGGCCAGTGTTATTTAATAACAAATCTGAAAATTTTGTCGATTTTAATAGGAATAGTGAAAGAAATTCCTGTCAAATTGAATATTTAACACCCTGGAGATTTAAAGTTCAAAGTATTAATACCCACCGGAAATTTATTTTTTTTTTTTTATATATCTCTCAGTTAATGGACAATTATCTATTTCTCTTTTTTTTCTATTTTGTTTCACTTTGATTATTTAATTATATTTAATTTAATTCATTCATTGACTTGTGCTTAAGGAACAGGATCACATCCCAGTATAATAATAATCGGGCCGTGTGAGACAGTCAGGCAAGCAAAGCGGCAATTAGCATATATAAGCATTAGCAGATTTCTCTTTTTTTGCCTCCCTTCTTTCTTCTTCGAGCAATTTCGATAATTGTTTTTAGATGAAAAGTGCACGGCTCGCGCCAGTTATAAATAATAATAAGCATAGAGAATATAATTAAAATACAAAATTAGAATCATTAGGCAACTTTAATAGTGATTATTACCTAAGAAGATAGACTTGGGGGTCGTCCAAATTTGCCTTTGATGCGATCATTTTAATTAAAACCAGATTTTTATCTAGATTTCAATTAAAACGTTACAAATAATAATATTTGTATAATTTTTAGTTCCTTAAAAGTATATTATTATTTTTGAACTAACTAACATTTACGTCAATCTACTGGCGTAGTTGGATTTTTCTCGCGACTTTTCGCAGCCCAAAAAATGTATAAAAAACGTTTTTTAAATTTTCAAAGAATATATTTATATGCTCGCATATTTTTACTTTCTCTTACTTATATGTTAATATACATATATACATATATATATATATATATAGAGAGAGACAGAGAGGAAGTATTTGACTCATGTCAAAAAGAAGTAAACTTTTTTTTTAAACACTCACACTTTAAGAATTAATAACTCAAAAAGTTACAGGAATTTCGGGTTGAAAATAATTTTCCTGTAATCCCTAGAAGGTCGTCTTTAAGCACATAAAATTTCATTTCAAAATTTCAACGGGAAGTTAACTAAATAGAGCGTGACAGACAGACAGACAGACGGACATTAGCGAATTATATAAATAGATTTTGAAAAAAAATCAAAACAAAATCATACAGGTGTCATTAAAATCATGTAAATATAAACAAAGTAATTTGCGAAACAAATCAATCATTTTTAAGCATGAAGGAATTGAGCTATGAAGTTTTTTTTTTTTTAACACTCACACTTTTTTCCCATTCCCACTCACATTCACACACAAACACACAGTCTTTTCGGCAACTTAGGCCTTATAAGACTTTTACAATAACCGTTATTACGAATATAAGTTATACAAGGGCGGATCCAGAGGTCTTTCTCGGGGGGGGCAATCTGGTGTGACTCGTCGCACAGCACATTATTTTTTTTTAATTTCGGTAATTTAAAAGCGCATTCGAACTTGTTTGCCAGAATATAAATACACATCAAATTTTTAAGTATTAATTTTAAAAATTTTACATTAAAAATAAATTTTTTTGCGAAAAAAGGTATTTTTTAATTACCCCCTTTACCCCTCCCCCTTGTATCCGCCCTTGAAGTTATATATATTTGGGTCCAGGCAGTCTTATTTAAGTCATTTGAAGTTGAAATTTTATATTTAAATTAGGTACCCTCCTGAGGCGTGCAAATAAGCTTTTAATCAAAATCGGCCAAAGAGTACTGGTGTAATTTTTCAGTTTTTTTTTTTTCGATTTTCTCAAAATTCGCTCCAACGATTTTGATTAAAATTCAAAAATCACTTATTTTTTAAATGCCCTTTAAAATGTTTATTCTCATTTTGCCATTGAAATCTTCTGAAGACCACTTTAACTTTATTCTTGTACTTCATAAGTTTATAAATTTTATTATCATCTTGAATTAAAATGTACCATACTGTCGAAAACTAAATATATGTCGACTCGAAAAATCTCGTGCGACCAGTTACACCAGATATGAAAAAATCATATTTACTGGTGGGTTGTCTATTTTTCAACAAGCATAAACTATTTAATTTCTGCACAACTTGGTGTATAATTAAAATTAATAAATTCCTTTTTTCAATTTCCAAAATAACATTTTCATCTCGAGCTACTTACTCATAAAACAATTCATTTTTTATCAAAGAGAAAAAAAATAGAAAAAATTTTTAGGAACAAGTACCATAATAAATTTTAATCTTTTCAAAAAATGGGATACACACACAACTTTCTCTTACCTTCGGTAATCGAAAGTGTGTACTGTGCTTGTCACACCAGATTTTTTGTGTCGACATGTATTTAGTTCCTGGCAATAGGGAATATTTGAATTAGATGTAAAATTTATAAACATGGAAAAATATTTATATTTTGTAACCATGGCAACCATTTCTCCTATCTTTTCTATGGAGTACAAGAGTAAAGTGGTCTTCAAACAATTTTGAGGGCAAAACGAGAATATACAGTTGAAAGAGCATCTAAAAATAATTGATTTTTGAATTTTAATCAAAATCGTTAGAGCGAATTTTGAGAAAATCGAAAAAACTGAAAAAGTACATCAGTAAAGTACTAGTACTTTTGGCCGATTTTGATTAAAAGCTATTTTCGGTCCCGGGGGTGTTTAACTTTATATAAAATTTCAGCCTCATAGCTCATCCTTCATGCTTAAAAGTGATCACAACACACACACACAAAACACACACACAAGAAGAAACCATTGAAACACTTTTTTGGATTAGGGGACAAGAAGATCCATAAAATCTCGACATCGAATTTTGAATAATATATATATTGGAGTAAAAATAAAATGCAAATGTAAATAAAAAATTTCTTTTTTAACCAGCCAACTTATTTTATAATTTACGATTAAAAAATACTATATTTTTCATGTAATATACATTTTTTTTTTTTTTATCTTAATAATATCATCGTTTTAATAATCCGCAAAGACATATAGATAGATATATATGGTTTTATTTTTATATTTTTGTTTCGGGAGAAATTTATGTGCTTGGCCAAACGCCCTTGGCGGTCAGCTAATTGGCAATTATATGCATGTGTCTGTGTGTGAGGTCTCTCCGATTGAAGCGTTGTCCCTACCTGGACCCGAGTACCCCCTGGTTCGTAACTCCCTATGGTCTATCGCCTACCTATTCTTATATTGAGCCAATACTGGGAAAAACTCTATTTAGCAAAGGTGCGTGTGACAGGCGTAATAATAACTCCCTCGGGGTTGGATTTTCGGCCGAGTCAAGCTCTTTCTTTTTTTTTTTTTCCTCCCCTATTTTGGCTTTTTGGTAAAATGCCGCCGACGCTGATCAATCCATCCATCTAAAAGTTATTGTCATAAGTCGAAACGGAATGCCCACCCGTCTCCGTTCCTGTCGTTATTCAATTTCCAGAACAAAAGCAACAAACAATCACTGTCCAAACCAACTTGTAATAATCTCCTTTTCAACGGTAGCTCGGATCATAATTACAAAGGACCAGAAAAAGGGCTCCAATCATTTTCGACGATAATTTCTTCTCATGAAATTTAGACTCATCATAGTAACATTAATTCTTTAGGAAATAATTATTTCCCAAGAAAACAGACGCCATAAGTTAATTAGGATTTTGGAAATTGAAATCCATTATGCATATTGTACAGGGAGAGATGATTGGTCGGTTGAGTTTTTTATGACTTATTTTAAGATGAATATTTGGATGCGGCATTGTATTAAGCTTTTTTACTAGAGAAAACGATTAATTCTTTTCAATTAACTGCTGTAGTTTTTTTTTTCATCTTTTTCCTTATTTTTTGTTTCTTTTCTTTGAGTCTTTTTTTTTATTTAATATTGAGCTCGAGAATTCTTGCTGTTTATTAGATTGATACTTGTCTTTAAGAATCTATTGTCTTTGGATATAATTAGTGCTTCTTTAAGAGAATTTTTACTATGAGCTGATTTCTGATACCTTTAAAATTTCTCAACATATAAAAAAAATCTGGTGTGACTGGCTGCACAGCACACAACTTTCTTTCGGTAATCGAAAGTTGTGTTCTGCGCTTGTCACACCAGATTTTTTGTGTCGACATATATTTAGTTTCCTCCAATATATTAAAATTCAAGATGTAAAATTTGTATGGGAAAATATTTATATTTTGTTACCATGGCAACCATTTCTCCTATCTTCTCTATGAGGTACAAGAGTAAAGTGATTTTCAGAAGATTTCAATGGCAAAATGAGAAAGTACTTACTAATGTACTTTTTCAGTTTTACAGTTAGTACCTCATAGAGAAGATAGGAGAAATGGTTGCCATGGTATCAAAATATAAATATTTTCCCATACAAATTTTACATCTTGAATTTTAATATATCGGCGGAAACTAAATATATGTCGACACGAAAAATCTGGTGGGACAAGCACAGAACACAACTTTCGATTACCGAAGATAAGAGAAAGTTGTGTGCCCCTTATCTCAGATTTTGGTTAATGGCGTTGGTTCCTTCGTGCATAACATCGTCCATATGTAAATTATTAACAAAAATAATAAAAGCATACTTTTTCGATTTTAACTTTATTCAAAAGAAACTATCATCTTAATTTCCAAAGGCAAAATAAATATTCCTATGTCAGACAGGGTCTCTAACTGGCTAAAGCAGACAAGCCATTAGAAATAAAAAGCTAACACCCGCCTACGTTCGCTTAACATAAAAGTGAATTAAGAGTTTAGAACATTTTGACGCAATTCGGGGGATCAAACTCTTATTTCTCTTGAAAAATTATGAGATTATTCTCTCCACTCCATATTATATTTACGATATCTCGATAAAATCTCTATAAACATAGGCGCCGGAACTGGGGGGGGGGCAAGGGTACATTGCCCCCCCCCCTGGCATCCTCTAGGAGGGGACAGGGGGGGGCAAAATTTCTTCTTTTATTTCATTTATTTTTAAAAATGATATATTTTTACTTTTGAAAAATAAAATCTTCTAAATTAAAAAAAATTAAAAGAGTAAGAAATTCATTTTTTTTCAAATTTTTTTCCAAAAATTTTTGATAAAATCACTACCAAATTTTTTAAAATTTTAATTTTAATTTTATTTATTTATTTATTGATTCCACCTTGTCCTTTTTTGGACATCGGTCTACATTTTTAACATGTTGTTTACAAAAATTAAAAAAAAACTTTAAAACATTATTTAAGAATTATCTTCTTCTCTTCTTTCTTCCTCTATGAGGCGTTCCCTAATTCTCCATACAGCTAAGATTTTCTTTTCTGGGCCCTTCTTCAGTGCTCTAACCGTATCTTCCTTCCGCGACTCCAATTCTTCCTTCAGGTTCCCGGGTAGACTTCCAATTAACACTGGGCATTTCAGAATATGCTCTGGATACTCTTCTTCCTTCTTACACAGTCTGCATCTTCTTTCCTTTCTCCAGATCTTTCCTCCTAAATATGTGTTGCCACAACGTATTCTTGCCCAGGCTTCCCTATCTCTTTTACTCAGTGATTTATCTCGGATGTAGGCCTCTTCTCCTGGAATCTTCTTAATTATTTTATACAGATTGTTATATCTTGAGGCGTCCGTTCTTTTCCAACACTCCTGCCATTCTTGCTCTATCTTCTTTTCTACTGCGAGAACAGCCTCTCTTCTTATATCTTCCACTGAGTTTTGGTACAGAGCCTCAATCAGACCTGGACTTCCCAGATTCTCCAGAACCTCCTTCATTTCCTTTGCCCATCTACCCGGATTATTTTAATTTTATTAAAATTGTGATTTTATTTAAAATTTTTAAGTAGTTTTATAGTAGATTTGTTTTTGTTTCATACTATTTGAACATATTAAATTATTTTAATTTTCTAAAAAAAATTTTTTTGCCCCCCCCCCCCTGATTCAAATTCGTTCCGGCGCCCCTGTCTATAAACGACTCCTTTAATTATCTAGACCTGAAAACTTAAAAAAAAAATTTTCAAATTTCAAAGTCATTTTAACGAATGATATGTCTGCAAGCTGATTCATACTGGAATTTCAAATTAATACTCTCCAACTAAAAAAAAAAAAACACACCTTTAAAAAAATTTAACAATAAAACATCCTCTATTGATTACAAAAACATTTTTATTCACTGAAATCAAATTGTAATTATTTATTTATTTTTTTAACAAAATAAAGTTATTATATTTTTCATATCTACTCAGAATATTTTTTCTAAATTTTAGGCCATTTATTATTATTTTATTTTTTTTTCAACAAATGACTTTCTAATTTATCTTAATGGAAAAATTAGATAAAACTTAAAGAAATAAGTTTGATGACTTCATCCTAATTTCTAATAATGTTATCATAAATCATAATTAACGATCAAAACGGCCGCCACATTCATCGTTTCCTTATTAAAAAATAAATTAAAATATAGATTATTTTATAATTGGTTATTTATAATAAAAATAATTCATCTCTATGGTTTTACTCTTTACAGTAGATCCGTTGATGATTGAAGATTATTATCTAGCTAATCTACGGGTAACAGTAGTTCAAAAGAAAGAGATAGAAGTAGTTGATTACACCGTTTTTTTTTCTTTATTCGAGATTAAGTTTATAGAAGAGTGTCTAAATACCAGTGTGGTACTTATCCAAAAAATATAACTGACTAAATAGAAGAATTTCGATGGCTGAGTGGCAATATATAAGGATCAGGAAAATGTATGGCAGCCAGCAAGTGACAAAAAATCTATTTGATTATCGTCGACGTTTCGGGATCACGTCGATCCCATCTTCAGGACGATAAACTGTTATTGTTGCTTAGCTCTATCTAGCTTTATCTAAGCAACAATAACAGTTTATCGTCCTGAAGATGGGATCGACGTGATCCCGAAACGTCGACGATAATCAAATAGATTTTTTGTCACTTGCTGGCTGCCATACATTTTCCTGATCCTTATAAATATAACTGACTACGAATCCAATGTTCCCCCGATTTGAATTTGCAGTAGATGTAGATGCAAGCTGCATCTTCTTCATCCTGGTTATCAGGAGATGAAGGTTCATCTTCCGAATCTTCAAAAATAACTATCTTTCGGGTTCTTCTGCATTTTTTCTTATCTTTTTTATGACAGACTATTTCATCTTAACAAGTCTACCCAGAATCTTTCCTGATTGATATAAAGATACTAAACGCCCTGTTATATTCACATTTATGGTTAGGTTTCATTTTTATTTTCTTTTACATATACTTACTAATAAATACCAGTGGCGGATTAATGCAATTTTGTCGGGGGGGGGGCGGTTTTTTTTTTTAATTTTTTTATTTTTTTTATTTAAGGACTTTGTGGGCATCTATGGCCATTTAGACCCCTTTCCTATTTATTTAAATTGTTTGGTAACAAATTCAATTGAAATTAAAGCCCAGAAATCATATTCTCTTTAGATTACTAGTTTTTATAACATTGTGAATTTCTTCTCGGGGGGGGGGGGGCGATCGCCCCCTCGCCCCCCCTTTAATCCGCCCCTGATAAATACTGAATATAATTTTGATTATGTTGTTTTATGTTTTTAATTTTAATTTTTAACTTGATAAGTCATAGATATTTAATTATTTCTTTTTTTGGTATTTAGTTCTAATTCGGCCCCAATACAAAGTTTTTACAAAAAATTATACATATAAAAAGTATTGACAAATGATAATACTTTTTATGGGGGGGGGGGCAAATTTTTTTCTTGGGGGGGGGGCAAACATTTTTTTTCTTAAAATTTACTTACAAACAGGAGATTAAATAATAATTTTTATTTAATTTTTATTTGCTGACGTTTCGGTCGCCAATCACGATCTTCATCAGGGCAAATATTGTCAATTATACACGATCTTAGGTATTTTAATATTCATTGCAATCATTGCACATCACGAAACGTCGGCAAATGAAAATTAAATAAAATATTTTTTTTTTTATTTAATCTCCTGGCTGCAAAGTCCCTGCTAATCCTGAGAAAATTTCCCCAGCCATAAAACATCAATTTACTTACAAATAGGTACTCTAATTTGGCCAAAAGATATTTAATTTAATGAATTGTTTAATTTTGTACCGTTGTATACTCGTAGATATATTTTGAAAGATTTTATTTAGAATAATACAAAATTTTATAAAAATCAGAGCCTTGGGGGGATGCCCCCCTGCCCCTACAAATGACGCCACCGCCCATGACACAGACTGATGTAACATGCGCACAATCCGCGACTTTCCCTCTCCAAGGTCAATCGTTATGCGAAAAGTCGCTCGTAAAGCAAGTCATTCTTTTACCATTTGTTTTGCTCGTTATGCGAATTACTCGTTATGAAAGGTGCTCTCTTAGCTTGGTTCTACTCTGTATATTTTTTGTAAAAACTTTATATTGGGCCCGAAAGGAATTTCGAATATGATTTAATAAAGTTATTTAACTTATTATTTCCATAAAAAAAATGACAAATATCTTATATTTATTTAAAAAATTCTCGCGTTATTTAATTTAAGAAAATTATAATAATTTTATTTGATTATTTTACTTGTGTTTTATTTGTTTTAAAATATAATATTAAATGCGTTTAAAAAATATACCATATAATTATATTATTCATAAGAAGTCAATTTGAAAATTTTCCAAAGAAAAATAAACATTTAAGAAGGAAGAAACATGCAATGCAACAAGAGCATTGATTAAGCGAACGAATAAATAATAGATACTAAACATCAGGTATCTCGCTCAGAGTTGCCTGTCTGTTGGCTGTCACGCGATTTCAACAACTATTGCAACCTAAATTCTCAATACTCATACAATTACAAAAAAAAAATTGTAAATTTTTTTTTTTTATTTTTGTTATTTATAAATCTACGCCTTCTATTTATATTTTATTGCAAGTGTACTGTACAGTCGGGCCACAAGTGCAAGATGTGATCAAGAGTTGAGCCTTGAGATTAGGCAACCCAAAGTGCTTAGCCGACGGACGTGTTGTCTTTTTCTCCTTCAGTTGAATTAGAAAAATCTGGTGTGACTGGTCTCACAGCACACAACTTTCGATTACCGAAGGTAAGAGAAAGTTGTGTTCTGTCCTTGTCAAATCAGATTTTTTGTGTCGAAATATATTTAGTTTCCGCCGAAAGACGTAAAATTTATTAGTATAATATTTATATTTTGTTACCATGGCAACCATTTCTCCTATCCTTCCTATGAAGTACAATTGTAAAGTCGTCTTCAGAATATTTCAATGGCAAAATGAGAATATACATTTTAAAGAGCATCTAAAAAATATATTTTTTTTTTGAATTTTAATCAAAATTGTTGGATCGAATTTTGAGAAAATCGAAAAAAACTGAAAAAGTACATCAGTAAAGTATTAGTACTCTTTGGCCGATTTTGTTTAAAAGCTTATTTTCAAGGTCCAGAAGGGTACAAAACTTAAATATAAAATTTCAACTTCCTAGCTCAATTCCTTCTTGCTTAAAATTGAACACACACCCACAGATAGACCATGTCGCGAAAACCACTTTTTTGGACTCAAAACGTGTATATCCGTCAAATTCTCGAAATCGAATTTTTGACATGAAACCAATACTTTCTCTCTATATATTAACATACCGGTATATAGAGGCAAGAGAAAGTAAAAATGAGTGACTGAGTTCATGGCTCCACTCTCGAACTGACTGTACTAATTAATTTGAAATTCAAACCTTTTCATATTTTTTCAATATCATTTGTTCAAAATTATATTAAGAAAAATCCTCCCCCCCCACTCGTGTTTGAAAGTTTAGAGATATTGAAAATTATCATTGACTGGCGCAGGGGGTACGGATTAAGTGTTTTAAGATTTTTCCCTGATTGACCTTTTAACGATAGTGAAGCGTTTTTTTTCGGGGGTCTGGGCCCCTCTTTCCTCAACATTGGGGGGGGGGAAGGGGTGCTCGAGCTCCTTGGGCCCCATGGAGTCGGCGCCTATATCTAAGCTCATGGGAGATTTTTATCTCTAAGCTTGGGCACAGGAGCCATATAATTTTGTATGAAGCAAATAATTTTTATTATTGACAAATCCTGGTTTAATCCCATGTTCACTTGCATTATGTATATAATTCCCAATAACTGAAGATGGCCAAATAAATTCAGGCCGAAACGTCTTATTCTGAGAGTTTTATTGATCTTATATCATTCCAATTTGGCTGATATCCCCATTTTTCCATTATAAATTATCATTATCCTAACCTAAAAGCTAAGGGATGTTAGTCAAGGCATTTGCATACCAAATGGTAAATTAATATGCCTGGATAATTTGTATAGTAATATTGTGTATTGTTTGAAATCTTTAGGCTTATGATCCCGAAAAGGAAAAATTTTTTCGGATATGGAAAGATTTTCGTATTATCCGATTATTTTGTAGCTATCTCTATCCTAGTGAAATGGAAATCATCCTCGGTAGAAGCAATGTGTGTTTTGCAATTCATTATACATTCTTATCCAATATGTCAAAGTAGATGTCATCTTGAATACAAATTTAATAATCTACTTTAACATATTGGATAATAATGTAAGAAGAGAGAAGAGATGGTGACGTCATGGATAAGGGAGGTGTTTCAAAGGGGACATTGTACAATAATAAGTGATTTACAAAACACCTGTAGCTTGTACAGAAGAATATTCTAACTCACTGGAATCAAAATATCTACAAAACAAACGAAATAAGCAAACGGATAATATGCAAATATTTTTTTCGACCCGAATATGAAAATTAATGAACACCTTTTTATATTAGCAGGCAGCCAGAATAGAAACGTTTTGGTGATTGAAACTTTCAACAGTTACCATATTACTTTAAACGGTACTCTAATATACAAGATTACGATACAAATTTTCCAGGTACTATTTATACCTTTGACATCCAAATAATTTAAATAAATATTCATCGGACTGTCTGGGGTCTGAGCCCACTCCTCTTGAATTTTAGGTTATCAATATTGACCTTTGTCAACACCTCTAACCTCACAGCCACATGGAGGGGAGGATAAGGACGAGACAAACAAAGCAGCATTACAATCAACTGAAGGAAGTTTAAAAATAAAATTTGACCTTCTGAAAATATTTCTGAGCCCGTATTTTGTATAGACAAAGTGTTACAAATATGACTATTTTCATATATCGAATATCTGATGTAACGAAGCGTCCATGACTATATTTTTTAGCTGAGAAATCCATCGTTGTCAGCTCCTTAATTTTATTTAAGTTAGTGTTGCAACGAATTCTTTCCAAGGGGACTCCGTCGCCACCCCTTCACCCTCTTAAACTCCCTCGAAAAAAATAATTACTTTTTAAGAGAAAAAACTCTGAAATATTGAATGTTATTTTTCACGTATTTAACTGGTATATTCCAAAGAGGTCTTATCGAAAAAATGTAATCATAATGCGTTCAAATTAACACTATCTAAATTATACTTTCCACCCCTTTAAAGTTGGGGTTCCCTCCCCCCATATTCTACTCGATTAAAACTCTAAATTCACAATTGCCCAACGATTTTTCGGAGGCCGAGATATTTCAATTTCTGACCAAGTGTCTAATTTTATGATACTAGTCTCAAAACCCGCCTCGGTGGGGTCTATTTATGACTGCCCAAAGGGTCTGCCTGGGGGTGGTCATAAATCATAAAGTAAGATGAGATTTGTGTTCAGATATTGAAGAAGTTTGCTTATAATTCATTCTCCAAAACATTTAAAAGATTCAAATTCTTACTACATTACTCGCCATTTCAAATTCTTTATATGTACTTAATTAATTTCAAATAGATTCATTAAAATTTGTGGATTTCTATAGAACATACACATATACATAAATTTTTCCATTTCATTTTTAAAAAGATACTTAGATAAATTATTTTTGACAAGTCTTGAATTAAGCTCTATCTCAAAATGGTGCACATTTTTGAAGTGAGAGGATCTTCACCTCAAATCGGGATAGAAAGTCAAATTGAGAAAAAATTTTTTTTAAGGTCTTTTCAGCAGCTTAGACCATTTAGACCCCGTCCTTATTTATTTCAAATGATTAGTATCCATTTCAATTGAAATAAATTTCTCCCCTGGGAAGGGATGCGAACACTTTACTTTTGGATACTAGAAATCACTTAACTTAATTTTTACTTTCTCTTACCCATATGTATATGTTAATATACATATATATAGAAAGTATTAGATTCATGTCAAAAATTCGATGTCGGGATTTTAATGGTTATACACGTTTTGAGGTCCCCTGAATCCAAATAAGTGATTTTCGCGACATGGTCTGTCTGTCTGTCAGGGTTCAATTTAAAGCATGAAGAAATTTAGCTAAGAGTTTGAAATTCATATTTGACTTAGGCACCCCCTAGGGCGTGAAAATAAGCTTTCAAAATCAAAATAGGCCAAAAAGTACTAGTACTTTACTGATGTGGTTTTTTAGTTTTTTTTTCTCAAAATTCGCTCCAACGATTTTGATTAAAATTTATAAATTAATTATTTTTTAGATGCTCTTTAAAATGTATATTCTCATTTTGCCATTGAAATATTCGTAACAAAATATATTTTCCCATCTTAAGGAAATGGATTTGCAGCCAAGGAGAATAAAAAAACTATTTAGTTTCTTTCGGTCGACGTTTCGGACGCCAATCGCGTCCTTCCTCGGGACCAAAGATTGTTAGAAAGCATACATAGATTTTGTTGTGGCATACATAAAATATTTGAACAATATTGATAATGGCATCTTTTATGTATAAGGGAAGAGCTCTCTGTGCGTTGTTCCCTTATACATAAAAGATGCCATTATCAATATTGTTCAAATATTTTATGTATGCCACAACAAAATCTATGTATGCTTTCTAACAATCTTTGGTCCCGAGGAAGGACGCGATTGGCGTCCGAACGTCGACCGAAAGAAACTAAATAGTTTTTTTATTCTCCTTGGCTGCAAATCCATTTCCTTAAGATTAATAAATAACAGCCATTCTACACTTTTATATTTTCCCATACTAATAAATTTTACATCTTCTAATATATCGGCGGAAACTAAATATATGTCGACACAAAAATCTGGTGTGACAAGCACAGAACACAACTTTCGATTGCCGAAAGTAAGAGAAAGTTGTGTGCTGTGCGACAGTCACACCAGAATTTTATATAAATTTTCAATTAACACTTATTATTTTTTAATCTCTTTTAAAATTACTCGAAATTATATAATTATGCTAATTTGAAAAAGATAATAATATAATCCTTTATAAAAAAATAAAAAAATTATTGTTTACCAAAATATTATTACGGTATTTGTTAAATAAGTAATATAAAATTTTCTTAATTAAGAATAAATTTTTGTTCGATACGGTCTATCGCCACTTTGACACTTTCCAACCCGTACCGGACAAACATATTGATGTTTTCTTCTCTATCAATGTTTATTTCCATGAGGGGGGGGGGACTTTTCGTCTTTTCGAATGAGATAGTCGAGGGGGGGCATGACACCTCGGGCCACCCAGGCCGTAGAGAGGCTCGTCAAACGAACCGGAGGGGACCACCCAGGGAGTTAAGCGGCACCAGGGGGACCACACACGTCGAAATGAACACTGAACCAGTGAATCCCCCCCCAACTCACTATACTCACTCCCACTCTCTCTCTGGTCATCCTGGCCTGTCCATCTTCTTAACAGATATCATTCCAACTGGCTCCGATCAGAAGCTATTCACAAAAATGTTTTGTTGATTATCATAACAAACCAACCCACCACAACTACCACCACCACCAACAACAGCAACAAAACTTTAATGAGAGAATTTAGCAAAAAAATAAAATAAGGAAAAAGTCGTAATTTAATATTAATTAAGGCCTTCAGAAAAAAAAATTGACTTAACAAATACAATGATAGAGTATATTTATATGTAAAAAAAAAATTCGGGAATTTGATTCACATTGGTTAATTTTTTTTTTTACCTTTATTAATGCTTTTTAAATTCCGGAAATTTAATTTAAATTCTTTTACTAAATCTTTTTTTTTTTTTAGTCTTTAGAAGTATTTAGTATTTAATAGGCCTAGCGTTAGGGATGAATGACTGACTGATGAAAAAGCAATCAAATAATCATAGAATACCTTTTCTTTCACAATTAATTATTATTTAATAAATTTATTAATTAACTCATTATTGTTAATTTATTTTGTGAGAATCTTAAAAAAATATTTGCTTTATCACCATTTGAAGTCTTCTTTTGTGTCAAAGTTCATAGGTTCGCATCCCGTCCCATGCGTTATAATTATATAGAATACCAATCAATTGGAATAAATAGAGGCGTTGGTCTAAATAGCCTCAGATGCCGAAAAAGACCTTAAAAATTTAACGTTCTCCTACCCTATATTATGAAATATATATGTCGAAAATTCGATGTCGAGATTTAGACGGATATATCCTTTTTGAAGTCCGCTAAGTCCAAAAAAATGGGTCTCGTCTGTCTGTGAACAAAATATCTCAGGAACGAAAAGAGTTAGGAGGTTGAAATTTTATATTTGAGTTAGGAACCCCCCCCCCCCTCCCCCCTAGGGGTGAAAATAAACTTTTGAACAAAATCGGCCAAAAAGTATTAGTACTTTACTGATGTAAGTTTCATTTGAACAATTACACCCCCCCCCCTCTTTAATGAATCTTCTTCTTTCTTCTCTTTTATTATTCTCGCGGTGCAGGGTCGACATCCCACCTCCCCTTTAATAAATAATTATTTTATTAATTTAAAAAAAAAACAAATTTCTTTTATTTATTTATTTTTTTTCTTTTAAATTTTTTTTACATTACAAAAATTACAACAAATCATTTTTATGCTTTTAAATGGGGAGGGGGTGGGGTTATCGCTCGGATCGACCAAAATACCCTCTACTTTTGTCCTTGGTATGTAAGAAAAATACCATTTCTGTCGAAAATTCACTAAAAATTAATAAAATACAAATTTTTAAAACCAAAGTAAAAAAAAAAAATGAATTTGGAGAGACAGGTTTTTTCTTGCACAAAATTTTTAATGAGAATATCGTAATCAGAGTTGGGTTTTATACACGATTTTGCAGTTTTATACAAAAATTGCGGATAAAACTTGTATAAAACGTATAAAATATATAAAACTTGGATGCGCATGCGCAAACCCGACGAGAAAGGAAGTTCAAATAAAATTTCATTTTTCAATTATTAACATTTTGATTATATTATTCACTAATTAAAAAGCAAACAACATCGTCAATGCTTTAGAACATTATAAAATATGAAAAGTTTTTAAGCTGTTTTTCAGGGGAAGGGGGTTGGTTTTTTACAGTTTTATACCTTTTATACATCGGCTTAGTTTTATCCGCAATAGTTTTATACATGTATAAAACCGTGTATTATACTCGGCGGGATAAAACTTGCCAACTCTGATCGTAATATAGTAAACCTATACAAACTGATTATTAAATTATTACTAAATAAATAAATTAAAGAAATGATCAAATCATAAAGGCCGGAAGTTTCAGAAGTTTGAATGATACAGCCAAATAAAACTCTATTGCCTATGAAACTGACATTTCAGACAAAATTTATATCTCACAGTGACGGCACTAGCTTTGGAGAGGAGTTGCCTCTACAATATACATATCTTATCATTAAACTACTTATTTTATAAATATTTTTAATATAAGAGTTGACTATTTAATGCAAGATACAGTCAAATATTATTGGTAGTAAATGAAAGCGAACTTTTAGAAAAATATGATTGACAAATAATTAAGAATAGAAAAATAAAGATAGACAGGAAGAGAGGATGTAGAGCCAAAAGGAGAGCCTCTATCGAATAAAATTTCTCTTATCCAAGGCTTGTCTCTTATCAACATAGAAAAAGAAATATGAAGAATTATGCTGAGGAACTTTGACAGATGATACAATCTAATCTATCTCTCTTTAGAGTCAGAATTCAAGACGGGTACTTGCTACACCTCACTACAGTTAGACATCAGTCAAAATACATTTGAAGCAGAAGAATTTTTAAAAATTTTTAAAAGTTAGCTATCCAAAGCCGAAAAACATGGCAAGTGGTCTACGAGTCAAAAAAATTTGGGGACCTCTGCTATAGACATAACAAATATTTCTAAAAGACACTTGTGAATTTCTTTTTATTAAGTGAAAAAAAAAAAAAAAAATCGCCTGTCACGAGCATAAATCTTTAATCAAACATCAACATGTTGCTGACCTCTCCACTATTATTTACTTTGTTACCTCTCAATAAGACATAAAATATAGTAAAGTGAAAGTAAATTCTGAGATTATTAACTAAAAAAGTGTAATTATAATTTTTTACTACTGAATTATTTAAAATAATTTACTTTAAAAAATATAAATTTAATTTTATTCTCTTTTAATATACACATGGAATTAATCTTGAGGGAATTTTTCTTATTTATTAATCTTTATTTTTTTAGTTGCTTGTCTAAATACCATCTTTTGAAAGAATTTTAATTTCTACAAATTTTAGCTAAGTTGAATAATAATTATAGCTCTTAACATGGGCGGAGACATGAGTGGGGTTAATGGGGCTTGAGCTCCGCCTTTTTTTGATCTTCTGATTTTTTTTTTTTAAGAATTCCCCAAGCAAAAATGTTAATCTCTTTACATTAGATTAAATTAAACATTAAAATATTACATTTTATCTAATAAGTAAAATTATAAAGGAAAAATTTTAGTAAAAAGTTATAAGTCTATTTAATTAAATGATTTTTTACTTCAATGAGTGATCATTTTATAAGTATAAACCATTAAAAAGAGTAATTTTATAATTTTTTTTATTTGTTTAAGATCTTTTTCGGCATCTGAGGCCATTTAGACTAGAAACCGACCGAAGTTTCGGTTACAGTTTCGGCCAAAAACCAGCCGAAACCTGAGTTAAAAAAACAGTTCAAATGATTTTCGCAAGAGGTAAAAATGAGGTGATTGTTTCAATCACGAGGGAAAATTTTCTAAAAAAATAAAAATAAAAGGAAAATATATGAATTTTGTATAGGATTTTAAGAAAAAGTTTAAAACAAGTTTCGGCTGAAACTAAGATTGAATTTGAAATTTGGTTTCAGCTGCAAATCTTGTTTCGGTCGGACCCTAATTTAGACCAAGGGTGGATACAAGGGGGGGGGGGGGTAATAGAGGAGAGTAGATGGGTAATTACCCCCCCCCCCCCTAGATATGAAAAAAATACTTTTTTTTTTTCAAAAAAAAAAAAATTATTTTTAATGTAAAATTTTAAAAATTAATACTTAAAAATTTGATTTGTATTTATATTCTGGCAAACAAGTACAGAATGCGCCTTTAAATTACCGAAATTAAGAAAAAATAGTGTGCTGGGCGACGAGTCACACCAGATTAACCCCCTCCCCCGAGAAACACCTCTGGATCCGCCCTTGATTTAGACCCCATCCTTATTTATTTCAATTGATTGGTGAGGGGTTCGTTTTCTGAAATTTATAAAGGTGTTCAATGTTCGAACCTGCTCCGAACTAATCGTCCAATATATATTGCTACCAGGCGCACGGCCTGCCATCGGAGGGTCTTTGGCTCCTATCAAAAAAGATGTTCTTCGTACAGACACATTTTAAATAATCTATTTATATAATTTGCTGATGTCCGTCTGTCTCGTTCTGTTTGACCAACTTCCCGTTGGAACGAACGGATTTTGAAACGAAATTTTATATGCTTAAAGAGGACTTTTTATGGATTACAGGAAAATTATTTTCATTCCAAAATGTCTATAACTTTTTGAGATATTAATTCCTAAAGTTACGATTTCTCCCCTAGGAAATGCAGGGGAGAGCGAAACCCGCCAAAGCCGGGATGCACGGCTAGTACTATAAATAACATCACAACATCCGGCATTTGTTAGTAATATAATTAGTTCATATTTGATTACGAGAAGGTATACAACACAAATGACCGATTCATTAATTAATATTTCGCTTAATTATCCCCTCTAACACTCAGGGGCTCACATTTTGTGAGTACGTGGATGGCGACCACGAGTTACCCGAGCTATGGCTTCTGATTCTTTTAAGTCAATCTACTTTCTTCTCCCATCTATGATTTCATTTTGTCAACTTAATTAAGTTAACAGTAAATCGCTATCAAATTTCTTAATTATTTAAAATCGTTTGATCTTTCTGAACTCGTAGTTTTCCCCTTACTTTGACTACGCACATGGATTAATTAATAATATAATTTTCTTCTAAATATTTACCTCCCCTTCGCTTTTAAATTCCATTCATATCCGTTTTGACTATATTTTTCTTTACTCTCAAAGAATACGTGCCTTCTTTCATGTATTCACACATCTATTTGCAATTTTCATAAACGAATAATAAATAAATAACATTCTTCTTATCTTAACTCAGCTTTATTAAAGTTAAATAAATGATAATCAAACATCAAAAACATCAACAATGATTAAAGATAGCAAATATTATAATGCAAGGCCAATTAGCCAACAGCTTCAAAAGCAGGACTCAGCCATAATTATAATATAATCTAATCAAATATGAAAATTAAGCGCCATGTTATGCCCAGTTATGTAAGAATTTAGGAGAAATTGAAATTATTCATTCTTAGATAATTTTTTTTTTTTTTTTTTTATTTAAAAAGAATAAAATTATCTATTTTATCTGAAATAGAGGAAAAAGTTCATTTGCACTCACTTTGATCATTCAGTTCAGATTTTTTCCTTTAACAGACCCTCATAGAAATATATAGGTATTTATAAATATAACCAGTGATTCCCAAAGTGGTCTATATTGATCTTTCTTGTTGGTCCAATAAAAAAATCAAATTACCGATGCCAAGCTCTTGGTGACATTTTTTAGCTCTTCTTTTTCATAATATGCGGAAAGCGAAATTTATTAGAGAGTAATTGATTAATTTGGATAAACCATCCGGGCTCTAATAATCAGTAATTGGTTTTTTACCCTAATGGTGCGTTAAATTCTTTAAACACAATTTCTTTTGATAACTCGGATTGTACAATTTTGTTTAATTAATTTTCAAGATAAGATATTAAAATTCAATAAATATCTCAATTCGGATTTGACTAAACATTAAACTACCCTTGTTAAATATAATTTTATATGATCGAACTGAAAAATATGATTGACAAATAATTATGAAATGAAAAAGAAATATTAAGATTTATGCCGAGGAACTTTGACAGATGATACAATCTAATCTATCTCTCTTTAGAGTCAGAATTCAAGACGGGTACTTGCTATTATCAAGAGGGGAAGGTGTTTTTCAGGGGGGGGGGGGTTCATAGAACTAATTTCTACAATACTTTAATTAATGATTGCTTTTAATGGCACGTTAAATTAAAAAAACCAGGAAAAAAAAAGGAAAAATCCTCTACAATATATTTTTTTTTATTAAGAATACAATTTCTCCTTTTAATTTAATTTTTACGTTTTTTTTTTTTATAAAGGTGAAAGTATAAAATAATTATCTCCTTAATTAAATTTAAACTTACAATATAATAAATAAATACCCTGAAAATTGATGGTCACGTTGAATCTTTTCAATTCACAACTTGACAATAGAAAGCAAGTATATTATTTTTTTTTGACACTAGTTGCAATTTAACATGTCATGTCAGAGAAGGTGCAATAAATCTTCAAAGGGTTGTGTGTAGCATCTCTTTTTACCTGAATAGCTGAATATATCCTCCCCACTTCTTTTTTTTTTGTCTATATTAACTCCTTAAGAACAATAAAAATCTGAGAAAATGAAAATATCTTCTAGAGCGAAAAAGCAGTTGAAAGCGATCATCTTCTCCAACAATTTTCTCACTCCTCTCTCACTCTCTCTCTTTACCCCCACCACTAAACCACTTCTTTTTCTAACTGACAACTATTGTTATATGTTGGACAAAAATACTTTTCAAGAAATGTCGGTGACGAATCGGTCGAGCGCGATAAATCTATTGAAACACGTTTTAAAAGCCCTTTCTTTCTTCTACTCCTGAAAAAAAGTCCCATCGTCTGTTCTCAAACGTTCCTTAGGTTGACCTTAGGGCCGAATTGTAAAATTATTTATAAATCTATATATATGTATATAAATACAATCGTTTCTTTTGGCTGGGTTAACTTTTATTAGAGATAAAGTCTTTTAAACGAACAATCAGAATAAAAGCTAAGAATATATACTGTTTTATAAATCAACTTGTCTTTTTTTTTTAACCAGTATCAAAAGATCTATAAATTAATTTATTAACTATAAATTTTTTATGTATTTTTTTTTTTTCGAAAACTTCGTTGGTGTCCACGAGATACCCGAGCTAAGATTTCTTATTTTTTCCTCAAGAGGATTCACTTCCATTATAGTGAATAAGACAATAAAATCCATTAAAATCTCGACATCGAATTTTTAACATGATCGCAATACTTTCTCTCTATATATATTTCATATTTAGGGTAAAAGAAAGTAATAAATTATCTTGGTTTTTTTAAAGCTCTTACCTTCGGTAATTAAAAGTTGTGTTCTGTGCTTGTCACACCAGATTTTTTGTGTCAACATATATTTAGTTGCCGACAGTACGTTTGATTTCAAGATGTAAAATTTATAAGTATGGGAAAATTTTGTTACCATGGCAACTATTATATTTTCCTATCTTTCCTATGAAGAATAAGAGTAAAGTGGTCTTCAGAAGATTTCAATGCCAAAATGAGAATATAAATTTTAAAGAGCATGTAAAAAAATAATTGATTTTTGAATTTTAATCAAGATCATTGGAGCGAATTTTGAGAAAATCGAAGAAAAAACTGGAAAAGTGTATCAGTAAAGTACTAGTACTCTTTGGCTGATTTTGATTAAAAGCTTATTTTCACGCCCTTGGGAGGTGCCTAACTTAAATATAAAATTTCAGCCTCATAGCTCAATTCCTTCATGCTTAAAATTGAACACAGACAGACCATGTCGCGAAAACCACTTTTTTGGATTCAGGGGACCTCAAAACGTGTATATCCGTCAAAATCTCGACATCGAATTTTTGACATGAATCTCTCTCTATATATTAACATATATAGAGGTAAGAGAAAGTAAAAATAAAACAATTTTTAATTTGAGAGATTTATTTATTTAATAATTATTAAAATTAATTAACTTTAATTTTTCATAAGGCAAGACAAAACTCAATGCTTTCCAATGGCCAATATAATTTCTGGAATTTTTTGTGCCTTCATGGACTCTTTAATGTCATTTAAAAGACTACAAAATTTCGTTTCAAAATTTCAACGGTTCAAACAGCATAACAGAACATTTTTATCAATGAATATTTTTCATTTACGAAGATTTTTTTCGGCATCTGCGGCCATTTAGAACCCGCCCCGCTTTATTTCAATTTATTGATAACAAATTTAATTTAATTAGTTGGATTGAAAGCGAACCTTGGATCCCCAGCACACTAAATGCTTTTTCTCTGCCTATGTGTCAGGCGCAATGAAGATCTTTAAAATTCAAGTTACTTTTGAATTATTTATTTTGAATATTTTTGATTATTACTTTCACCCCTTAATATGTTGCATTAAAATTTTTTATGTTCAAAATATAATGAAACAGTTAGTAGGACACTTGCCTCAGGCGCCGGTCTGGGGTGCAACATTAAAAAGCTCCTCTCGGCTGAAATTTACACTTTAATACTTACTCTTAAATCATAGTTATAAAAGTGACCTTTTCTTAATGGTTAGGAAACATTTTAGAGATATAATTTAGGTTGAAATGAGGAAGAGATAAATCATATTTTATCATTTAGCTTTTTTAATAGAATCGCTTCTTTTTTGTTTTTGTTTTGACCCATGGAAAATAAAGTTTTTAATGATAATTTTCCAAGTATCTCAGACCGTAAATTATAATTTATTTATTTATTAGAAAGCCAACAATCATTTTCCCGACAAATCAAATATCCATTATTATAAATTTATTAGGTTGAGTCAGTCCCAAAAATTTCCAAACTGCAACTCGAATTTTTTTAAGAGATCTATAAAATATGCGTATAAAGAATTATTTCACTTTATTTTTTCTTTATGATTTGTTTTGTCTCTTTCTGCAACACTCTCTTACCCAGTGGCGCAGCGAGCTTAACTCGCGCCCGGGGCACAATACCTTTTTAGCCCCCCCCCCATTCGAAAACCATATAATATTATATGTAAAATATACAAAATTATTATATTACACTGCCACTAAATTTAAAATATATTTTCCAGAAATCAATTATAATAAAAATAAAAATTATCCATCAATTTTTTGTTTTGCGGACCATTTGGTGCCCCTTTGTGAGTAGCGCCCGGGGCATGATGACCCCCCTTGCTCCCCCCTCGCTACGCCACTGCTTACCTCTTCAAGCAAAAGCTGCAATCACAACCCTCGGATTTTTTTTAAAGATATATATCACCAGTTCTCAAACTTTAATATTTCGCGCCCCTTTGTCTATCCCCAGATAATCAGGTCTATTCTCTAAGCAAAAATGTTAACTTTTAACATCTGTAAACAACATTAATTCATTTTAACACTTCCTTGCCTCAAATAGCTGTAAACAAAATAGCTTCTGTAAACAAAAACTTTATATTCTATTTTATATTCTTTTTTTTGGGGGGGGGGATCGTCAACCCTCTCTCCCAGTACAATTTTCTCGCTATGGCCCTGCTTCTTACCTTTATTGCAGTGACGTAGCGACGGGGGGGGGGCAAGGGGAGACATCATTCCCCGGCGCTACTCACAAAGGGGCTCCAAATGGTCCACAAAACAAAAAAATTGCTGGATAATTTTTATTTTTATTATAATTGATTTCTGGAAAATATATTTTAATAATTTTGTATATTTTACATATAATATTATTATATGATTTTCGAATGGGGGGGGGGGCGCTAAAAAGGTGCGAGTTAAGTTACCCCTATGCTTTACTGTAGGTACTTTAAATTTAGGCTTCAAATTGAAAAGAATTGTGATTATCTCAAATATAAAATGAAAGAAGTGGGAAAACTATTAGTGGTACCCTTAATTTATTCTTAACCGATAATGTGAGCTCCCCAGAGGGCCACACAGCTTGTGAACTATTGATTGGTTAAATTGGATTAAAATGTACATTCTCATAAAATTGTTTGAAACCAAGGGTGTCCGCAGGATTTTTTGCAGAGGGGGGCAAGTCACTTCCAGATAAGTTAAACAAAACGTACTTTGATATTAATAATGTTATACATCTCTTGGTATTTAAAGCATTCTCACCGCGGCAGGGTGGATGTATACTGAGAAAGGTTTTTTTGTATTTTTTTTGTTTTATACATTTTTTTGTATCATTTTAATTTTCCAGAGGGGGGGGGGCAAGTGCCTGGTTGCCCCCCCCCTGCGGATGCCCATGTTTGAAATCCACTTTATTCTTGTAGTCAGTGGCGTCATTTCAACTTTTTCTTAGGGGGGGCAAATTTTTTTCTTGGGGGGGGGGGCAAACATTTTTTTTTTCTTAAAATTTACTTACAAACGGGTACTCAAATTTGGCCAAAACATTTTTAATTTAACTAATTGTTTAATTTTGTACAATTTGTATACTCGTAGATGTATTTTGGAGTATTTTATTTAGAATAATATAAAATTTTATAAAAATCAGAGCCCTTGGGGGGGGGGCAAATGCCCCCCCCTGCCCCCCCCCCCCCCCAAATGACGCCACTGCTTGTAGTCCATAGAAAGGATAAGAGAGTTGAGTGCCAAAATATAAGCCTAAATATTTTTACATAAGGAATATGCAGAGAATAATTCATCAGCCTTGATGGGCCACTCTCACATCAATTTATTTTGCAGATATTTCGAATTACTGGTGTGCAGTATAAATTTACACTTCTCACTGTATTTATTATTGAGAGAGACCTATAGTTACACCTTAACCCTTTCTGTGCCCCAAGGGCAGGCCTATGCGCTCTCTCTTTCGGAGGGAAAATGAACTAAACAACTCTTTCAAAATTGCCTCCTTAGCTGGATCCATTTTATTATCCGTGCTGCCACCTGGAATCTCACCAGTGAAACATCAGACATCACATTTTGACAGTCATTCATTTATTAATTAAATATGTTAAAATAATTTATATTTTACTAAAGAAATTAAAAATCTTCATTTATATATATAAAGTATGGCCTCCTTCGAATGGCCTTGGCAATATAGTTTTCCTCCTTTTTTTACGTAATTATACAATTTATACTTTGATAGTTATTTAAAGGTTATTCTAGGTTATATTTATTAAATATTTTTTTTACAGGGTTCAACCCCAGGCAGAAACGAGAGCCAAACAAATTTCAGCATGGAGAAATTTAATATTAGATTATCATAAAGCTAATAAAAAAACAACTCTTGACGTCCGAGAGTCATCTCCCCTCTTTCACAATTCATCCATTCAAAGTAAGCCTTAAAATATATATTTATTTATTTTTTTATAAAGTAAAGTATTGTTTTAACTAATTCATTTTTGTGATTCATTTAGGAAAATTGCCTCCTGAAGGAATTTTAATTGTTTTAGAAGATTTAAATAAAACCGGCAACGCAGAACCTATTGACAAATCAAAAAATAGGTAAAAGAGTTAATATATGCTTTATAACATATAATTCCAAATAATAATGACTGTTTTTTTCGTATTTGAATATTTTTCAATTTAAGACTAGTGATGATGTAAAAAAATCGATAATTTTTATTTGGTAAGAAGTTAAAATTTGTTCTGGAGACGGATTTGCCTCAAGGGGTGTTTTTATTTTTTTTGTTCAGCATTTAGTTACATGCTCTGGTTTATGGTTTAATGGTTATCATTATGGTTTCGGTTCGATATGCACTAAAACAGGGCTTCCTAAAATTTTTGAAATGCGGCCCCCATGCAACCCCCGTCAATGTCTCACGGCTCCCCTATTTTTTTTTTTTTTTATTTCAGGCAAGAGGATACGAAACCAAATTTTAAAAACTCACAATTATTCTAAATTTTATAATTACCGTAGTCCAAGTATTTAACTTATTTAACAATAGTAATTTATTTGTTACATTTGCGGCTCTTCGTGGCCCCCCCTTGTGGGCCGCGGCCCACTACTTTAAGAAACACTGCACTAAAAGATGGCAATTAAAAAAAGTCGGAATATACATTTATAGTGATTGATAGCACACTCAAGTAACGCATAAATGAAAAAATAACTTTATATGGACCCTGTTACGCATTAGTGTCTCAAGCGCCAGCTACCGAGATTTGAGAAAATTAACATTAAAGTTTTTTGTTTTGATTAGATTATATATAATTTTTTTGTCAATTGTGCAAGTAACATTAAATATAATTTTTTTTAGGACTCCCGAAGGCGGGCTTTACCATTTGTAAATAAATAACTGACTTCCTCACACTCCTTTCAGCCTTCTGATTCACCTACTATTATTATAACGACAAACACAGATAGCTTAATAATAATAAATTATATAAAAAAACTTTATACTCTTACAAAAAACAATCTTTCTCTAAATTAATGAAATATATTTAATTTTATGCACCCCGAAAGCAATTAATTGTTTTTTATTTTTTTAATAGATGGTATATTTACTGGCACACATTAGAAGAATGGGCAGAAATGATCTATAATTGGGCTCAAAATAATGCCTTCATAAATACTGTTTGTACATTATATGAAATTTCTGAAGGAGAGAATTCAACAGATGAAGGTAATAACAATTCCATTTATAAAATTCAATAAAAGAAAATTAAATTATAATAATTACAAAATTTGTGCTAAGGAAGAAATAAGTTTTTAGAAAATAAAACTAACTTCTTTTTTCGACCAAAAAGCATTCCTTCAATATTTCTATCAGCTTGAGCCGCTGTAAATGTATTTTATTGAAAAATTGAGAATTTTTTATTCTCATTGAGTTTAAAACCTGTGACCGCGAACTGTCAACTTTCAAAGTTTCAAACTGTTTTGAACAAAGGTCTAGAAATAAATATATGTTTCTTACAAAAAAATCATTTATATTTTATTGTCATGTTTTTTTTTTTTTTTAGAATTCCACGGTTTAGATACAAATGTCCTTATTAAAGCGCTTAGGCATTTGGAATCATCTGAAAAAGCTGAATTAATTCTCTTCGATGACAATCAAGGCGTTAAATTCTTTTAAATAATACTTTTTTCGCATAGCTATTTATTGTTATTCACTTTCTAAACTAACTGTTTGCAAAAACTTATATGAATAAATTCCAATGTACAATCTATCAAAGTTAAGTATTGTATTTTATATTAAATAATATTATTATCTATTAATATAAATAAATATATATTTTATTGATTGTATTAAAAACATTTTCAATAAAATATATTTTTTTTTATTTTTTTTTTTTATTTAATAAATACAATTTACTTTTCTTTAATACCCAAAGGTTTGTTTGTTACAGGAAAATCATGAATTTTTTGTTCGAAATCAAAATGGAACTAATTAATTGAAATTTCTGTCTCATATTTTGTGATGAATCAATGTACTACCAAAAAGTTTATATATATAATTTATATCTGTGGTAACGGTGAATAATGGTTCAAAAATAATAAGCCTTTAATTTACTTATTGATCTTGGAGAGATAACTTTAATATCTCAGCCTATTCAATTCAATCGAATATTTGCATAAGGTCATAAATCTTATACATATACAGTTTAAGTTTCCTTTTCAGGTGGTTACATTGTCGTCAGTGACGCCGCTACGGGGGGCTAAGAGGGGCAAGCGCTCGTTGTAGAGGGATTCTGTTTTCCAGATGGATTAGAATTAAAAACCAACGATAAAGTTGAATTATATTCAATTTTACAAGGAGAAGTGGTAAGTAACTGAATTTCACAAGGGGAAGTGGTAAAATTAAATATCGTTTAACTTTATCGTTGGTTTTTAATTCTAATCCATCTGGAAAACAAGATCTTCCTATGAGGAGTAACCACCTGAAAAGGAAACTTTTAGATTGAATCTCGTCTTCCCTCAGTTTAAAGTATATATATATATTGTATTGTTTATATATATATATATATATATATATATATAGTATATGTCTCAAAAAGCATCTATTTTCTATATATCTTTTTGAATGTCTATTCTTTTGTATTTTTTGCTAATGGTTCAAATGACCATAAGCCATCATAAGTTAACCCCGGAACTTTGATGTTCTTCTTATGACATTTGACTAAACCATCACAAACTCATATGGCCTATTTATTTAAATCTCAAGATAAAACTAGTCCAAAACTGACTATTGAGAGGGTTTCAACACTTTAAAGTATTGTGATAGCGCCATTGTTGCCACTTCTCATTCACAAAATTAAATATAAATTTATAACTTATGTAAATATAATAATTACTTCTTTTTCTACCATCGCACCGACAGATATTTCTATTTTCCGGTTTATTGCACCACTTTGAAATACGAGGGGAGTTCAATAAGTAATGCAACACAATTTTTTTCTGAAACAAATTGTTTTATTCAGCATTCAAATACACCATGTTATTCCCCAACCTTTAGCTACACAACATTATTTTTCAACATCTCCATTCAATGCTAGGGCTTTACGCCACCTTGAAGTGAGGGCCTGTATGCCTGCACGACTCAGTTGGTAGGTGCTGTCACAATTCACCAGATGATATATTCAAAAGTTTGTTCCCGCTGGGTCCCTCGATGTCTAACCGAAGACCATAAAGAGCAAAGGCGAACCATCTGTGCGGAATTGCTTGCTTACCACGAGCCTGATGGTCGTGTGCTTAACTAGGGGGTGCCTGCCCCCCCCCCCCCCCTAGAAGGCTCCTAGCCCCCCCCCCCCAGAAAGCTCCCTGCCCCAAGAAAAATTGAGAAAATATGGGGCTTTAGAACTACAGAGGCCCTCACTTCAAGAGGCTTAAAGCGGGGAGATAACGTTAAAAAATACTGTTGTGCAGCTAAAAGATTAGGAAATAACATGGTGTATTTGAATGCTGAATAAAACAACCCCTGTTTCAGAAAAAAAATGTATTCAATTACTTATTGAACTCCCCTCAAGGGCGGATACAAGGGGGGGGGGGTAAAGGGGGTAATTACCCCCCCCCCCCCCGAGATTCGAAAAAAATACCTTTTTTTCGCAAAAAAATTTATTTTTAATGTAAAATTTTTAAAATTAATACTTAAAAATTTGATGTGTATTTATATTCTGGCAAACAAGTACAGAATGCGCTTTTAAATTTCCGAAATTAAAAAAAAATAGTGTGCTGTGCGACGAGTCACACCAGATTACCCCCCCCCCCCCCGAGAAACACCTCTGGATCCGCCCTTGACTCCCCTCGTACTTACTCTTGATTCAGTTGTCCTATGTGTTGGATATATATATATATATAAATATATACAAATTAAAGAAATAATAATATCCAACTTTAACTCTGTGTGGTGTTTTATATTTAAATCACTCACATTTTCTAAGTACTCTACATTTGGGCCATTTAGACCCAGCTCCTATTATCTTAGCAGGTAGTAAATATTATTTAGCAAACATCCGTAACTTGGGAAGCGAATCTCTGATCCCTATGATAAGAGGTGGTTCACTACCTCTGCACTATTAACCAATATCTTAAAAAAAATGTATTTTTTTTTGTTTTTAGGAATTTGAACTTAGCGCCTCGCTCTGTCGCTTGTTGCTAGCGCCTCTTTCGGCTTCAAGTGCATATCCTTTTCATTCGTCGTCGTTTTTCTCGTCATATGTTTCGGTTTGCTCTTCGAAATTTATCAAGTTGGTTGATTATTTAATTATTCGTTTATTGGTATGAACAGATTTTTTTTTTACCCTTATCCTTTTATACCTCTTGATTCATATCTCTATTCTAAATTAACTCCTCCAGTTTGAGGTTATTATATCCGCATGTGCGTGAGCTGCATTTACCTTTCAAGCTCTTCCTGGTATGACTGTGTGTGTGTGTGTGTGTATGTGTGAGAGTATGTGTTACTAATCAATAAACACTTGAAAAGTGAATTGAAACAGTTTAAAAAATCTCATCTCATCATTATACCATGGCAGAGATGGTGCATACTCCGAGAACTCTGGTTGTTTGTGGACCATCCGGTGTTGGCAAAAGTTCGATACTTCGACTTCTTTTTGAAGAATTTCCTGATCGTTTTGGATTCTCCGTTTCACATACAACACGAAAACCCAGGCCCGGGGAAGAGAATGGAAAACATTATCATTTCACAACAAAAGAGGAAATGAAAAAAGCCATCGAAGCCAAGGAATTCATCGAAAGTGCCGAATTCTCTAATAATATGTATGGAACAAGGTAATTTCATCTGAATCAAATTAGATAATCAAAAAACCACTTATTCAGAGTTTAAGATAAAATTTAAAAACATCTTGTAAATTTATAAATTTTTCATAAACTTTTAAAAATTTATTTTATTAAATTTATAAAGAATATTAATGGACCCAAATTTTGCCTGAAAAGTTTTTCTTTAAATTAATTAATAAAATTGTCAAGAGAAACTGAACTTCCGGGTTCATGAAATAGGCCAAAAGTTCAAGTATTTAAAAAAAAAATTATAATAATAATATATAATAATGTCTCAATCAAAATCCCATATAATCTCTAAAAGCACCTGTTTCTGAATATCACTCATCATCACTTATTTTTTCATTTGATTTCTAGATGCGTCATTTAACGAAAAGAGACTAATTTTTAAATAACATTGATGTATTTTGGTTTAAAAAATGATTTCATACATCTATTTTTGGGTATTGATCAAAGAAATCTTGACCTTATTTATTTCCTCTCCCACGTTTTTAACTCCATGAACAATTTATAGTAAGGAATAAAGAAAAGAGCGATTGCAACTATGTTTATTTTGTTTATTAGTCACTTCAAGTCGACATTTCGATTTGATATACAACCATCCTCAGGGCTGAAGGGTGTCGACAAAATTCCTCAGAAATCTAACCTTCAATCGCATAGCCTATGTCCTTATTTTTGTTGACACGCTTCAGCCCTGAGGATGGTCGTATATCAGACAGAAACGTCGTCATGAAGTTACTTATAAACGAAATAAAAATAGCTGCAATCGTTATTTTCTTTATTTCTTACTTCAAGATCTACTCAGCTACCACCTCACTCTAATAGAACAATTTATAGGAAATTTTATATATATATATGTAGATTAGATTTATTCCTACCGGTCCGCTAGAAATAATTGTAAAGAGGGGGATTTTTGGGGGGGGGTAGGGGGGGGGGGGGGGGGGCCAATTCAGAATTAAAAGCCAAAAGTATTTAAATTTGCAGTTAGCTATTTTTATACCTAATTTCTTTTCCTTAACTGGCTATCAAACCTTGGCTAGCCTCTACTTAATTAGTTTTACACTAAATTTTGTGAGTGTGCCTTGTTCTATTTGATCGCCCATGACTCGTCAAGTCCAAATTGACAAATCTTTTGAATCTGATTTAAATTAATTGTTCTCGAAAACTATCTAACATTTAAAGTTAATTGACCTGTTTTGGTTTGGTTGATTGGCCTGTATCAAATATTTTGATCAATAGATGTCTCAGAGGCAGAGGCAAGGGCGGATCCAGAGGTGTTTCTCGGGGTGGGGGGGGGGTAATCTGGTGTGGTCGCACAGCACACAATTTTTTCTTAATTTCGGTAACTTAAAGGCGCATTCTGTTACTTGTTTGCCAGAATATAAATACAAATCAAACTCAGGAATTCGCAGTGACTTTGCAGCCATGAGATTAAATAAAAAATCTTTTATTTGCTTTTTATTCGCCGACGTTTCGGTCGCCAATCATGACCTTCATCATTGGCGACCGAAAAGTCGGCGAATAAAAATTAAATAAAAGATTTTTTTATTTAATCTCCTGACTGCAAAGTCACTGCGAATTCCTGAGTAAATCTCCACAGCCATAAAACATCAATACAAATCAAATTTTTAAGTATTAATTTTTAAAATTTTACATTCAAAATACATTTTTTTTTTTCAAATCTCGGGGGGGGGGGTAATTCCCCCCTTTACCCCCCCCCCCTTGTATCCGCCCTTGCTCAGAGGTGAGGACTTGCCTATGAGATTTGGTTATGGATGGATTTTTCTGATATGTTAGTTTTGATTTCTGGGCTGAATCTGCCTACTCTAGAAGTCGAAGTGTTAAGGATGTTTCGAAGACTCGATTTTGCCTTTTGTTTGAGGCCACGAAGTCAAACCTAACACC